>WEKX01012590.1:422814-433250 GCA_013390025.1 Pitta sordida | reverse complement strand
AATGTGACACCCATCCACAAGAAGGGCAAGAAAGATGACCCAGGTAACTATAGACCTGTCAGCCTAACCTCAGTCCCAGGTAAAGTCATACAACAGATAATCCTGAATGCCATTATGCAGCACCTGCATAGTAACGACAACATTAGACTTAGTCAGCACAGATTTGGGAGAGGTAGGTCCTGCCTGACCAACCTGATCTCCTTTTATGATCTGGTGACTTGCCTGGTTGGTGATAGAAAGGCAGCGGATGTTGTGTACTTGGATCTTAGCAAAGCCTTTGACATGGTTTCTCATGGTAAGCTTCAGAAGAAACTCTCAGAGTGTGGGTTGAATAGGAGCATTCTGTGTTGGGTTAGGAATTGGTTGGATGGATGAGACCAGAGAGTGTTGGTAAAGAGATGTGTCCCACATCTAGCTGTCAACAAATANGCAGTCAGGTGGGTGTAAATCTCTGCTCTCAGGCTGCCAGCTCCAGAACAAGAGGACATGGTCTTAAGCTAGGCCAGGGGAGGTTTAGAAGACTGGATATTAGGAAGAGCATTTTCCACAGAGAGCGTGATCACTCATTGGAATGGTCTGCCCAGGGTAGTGGTGGAGTCGCCATCCCTGGAGGTGTTTTAGAAAAGACTGGATGAGGAACTCATTGACATGGTCTAGATAATGGGAGGCTTAGATGGACAGAGCATGGTGCCCATGGCTCTGGGGTTGGAGAAGTGATCCCCATGTGGGAGTCACTTGCTAGTTGGACTAGATGATCCTGTGGGTCCCTTCCGACTCAGAATAACCTGTGAACATAATCACCCTGCTTTTCCTCATAGTCTTCTCTGGAAATGTAATGTGTTGAGTCTTCCTTTGCTATTCTCCTACAATAGTTCTGTTTTATTTTTACCATCCTGGAGAACGGATGATAGTTAGAGCTTGAAATGAAAAGTCAATTGAGCTCTGTCTGAGGAGAGACAGGATGACTCACAATCAGGTGTGGAAACAGGGATGCAAGCACTGATCCAGGCTGTTAAGTAAAGGGTCTCTTGTGGACAAGAGAGAGATCTATTAAACCCAACAGGACAGAATTAAAGAAGTCTCACCACAAGTGTATGCACACAACTAAGGAAGTGCCTACAGGACAGCATGAGGGAGGAGGACTTCTACCTTATCCTGAAAATCAGCACAACTGCCTGGCTAGCTGAAATGTTTTTACACTAACACACATGACCAGGTGAATTAACATGAAGAATTACGGGTCTACATGAGGTTATGGGTCAGTGATCTCCCTTGGGAGAGATGTGGCAAGATACTGCTCACAACTGGAACGCTGCCATGGTCAGATACAATATATTTTGTAAGGAGAGGTCTAAATAGCAAGGAGGAGTGGTATCCTTTATTTATATGTAGAATGGAAGCAAGAACACATGGAGCTTGAGATGCACAAAGCCAGCTGAGAGTTTGTGGATCAGAACTGGAGGACAAACGTTTTTTCAGTCCTTACTGGTAAGATTTGTCTCAAGAAATCCCAGGTCTCTGAGACCAGTAGGAAAGACTGGAGCAAGGGGAACTTGTCCTCTGTGAGGAAAGATCACTTTGGGGAAGGTTTAGAAAACCTGACCACAAGTCCATAGGGCTTCATGGGATACACCTATGAGTTCTGAGGGAGCTGGCCAATGTTACTGTACAGCCAGTCTCAATAACCATGGAAACTGGGGGAGGTTCCAAAAGACTAGAAGAAAGGAAATGTCACTATTATTGTTTATAATGGCAAGACGGATCCAGGGAACTACAGGCTGGTCAGCTTTATCTCAGTCCAGAATGATGTGGTGGAGCATATAATTCTAGAAATAATTTCCAAACATGTGAAGGACAACAAGATGGTGGGGAGTAGTCAGGATAGATTTCTGAAGGGAAAGTCATCCTTGGAAGAGAGTTTGTTGACTAGGACAAGCTGACTGAGAGCCAGCAGTCCATCATTTCAGTGAAGAAGTTTAATATCTTCTTGGTCTGCACTAAGTAGATGGTCACGTTTAGGTCAAAGGACGTGATCCTTTTCCTTCACTCAGTCCTGGTAACAGCCATCTGGAGTTCTAGGTCCAGTTCTGGACCTAGTGTCAAGCAAAGGGTCACAAAGATGATTAAAGCATTGGAATATCTGACATTTGAAGAGGATGAGAGAGCTGGACCTATTCACCCTAGACAAGAGATGATGTGAGGCAGGTCTTTTCAATGTGTAAAAATACCTGATGAGACAGTGGTAAAGAAGACAGAACCACTCTTCTCAATAATCCCCAGCTTAGGGACAAGAGGTAATGGGCACAAACGGAAACACAGGAAATTTAATGCAAACATAAAATAAAAGTTCTGCAGTATAAAACTGGTTGAACACTGGAAAAGTTGCCTAGAGAGGCTGCGGAACCTCCATCCTCGGAGAATTCAAAACCATTCTGGACCAACCTGCTCTAGTTGCTCCTGCTTTGAGCACAGATGTTGTATTACACAATCTTCAGAGGTCCCTTCACACCTCAACAATTCTATGAATCCATAATTTTTGCACTGTTCCCAAGGTAAATTTTGATTGTGGATTCTACTAGGGAAATTTTGTAGGGAAACTAAACTGAAACAAGAACAACAGCAGAAAAAAAAATCAGTCTGATCTTAAGCTGAGATAGCCTAGATCACAACACCACCAACAGATTTGGAGAAATATATTTAAAGAAATGCAAAACCCCAAAAGTAGGAATTCATCATCCTTTCCTCCAAGGCACATTCACCCCTACTTCTACCATTTACTTCCTTCCACTTTGATCCCAGGCAACTCATTACTTTTTCACTTCTTTTCGTCTTCAATGTTTCGCATTGCTCTGCGTGTTCTCTTCCTGTGATGCAAAATATTACCAGCCCATGGGACTCACCATTTTCTGCTGGCCCAGTAATCACAATTAGAATGTCTCACATTAGAGAGTGATTTAGGCAGAAAGCCATACTGGGACATGAGCTATGAGCTCAGTGACAAAAGCAGTGAACAAGGTTTCAATAGGATTTGCTCACAACTTTGTTGCTTTCCTGAGATCCTCAGAAATCAGATATATTTAGTCATCAATTTCTGTCATCTTCTTCATTCAGACTTTCACTTCTTTCTTCTCTTCTTCCATTTGCTCCAAATTCCCTGTGATCTCTAAGATGCCATGGTCTTATAATCACCTTCTTTATAATTTCCTAGTGTTCATCAGAACATACGAAGTACTGAGATCATTAGTGCTCAGCTCTTAACCACCTCCGCATTCCATCCATACTCTATATGTAAAAATGGAACATAATATTTGGATGAAGGTCTCTGTTGCTCATATGTTGTCATCAGTGAACATCTCAAATTGCTTCATATATTGGTTTTCACAGCATTCTTTAATGGCTTCCAGCACCTCTGTTTTCAAGCTTTAGTGGATTCAAGATCCTAGATTAAATCGGTAAATGAGTCTTTAAGACCCATTTGTTTTTTGACCTTCATGTGCTCCCTCTCATTAAGGCCATTGTTTGTCATCTTTCTCTACTCAGAAATATTACAATTAATCTATAAAGTGAAGAGTAACTTAGATCATATCTGCCTACCTTGGACACATTCTCTGTTTATCCAGTCTTCCCCTGCTCTCCTTTTCCATTCTTTCTAACCTTAGATGTGTCTGTCATATATTTTCATTTACAATTTATATAAGTATTTTATACAGCTATGTAGTTTATATTTGGTAGTCTCTTTAAAAGGCAAAATAATTTGGTTTTTTCCTCCGGAACTGATGAAGGATGTCAACTCAAGGTCTTTAACTGGATGACCCATTCATGCCTACAAGTAAGTAGGCTGATTCTTCATAAAAGCAGGTACCTTTCTTGTACATAGAGCCTGACAAACTATTAGTAACATTACTTGTCAGTTTCACTGTTTCTTGCTGGTGTAGGAACTTTTAAGAAACATACTAACTCAATTTATAAATACATTAATAAATCCACTGAAAAATAATGTTTGTGTCCTCTCAATTCTCAGATCACTGAATTTTTGTGTTAGTGTTATAATAATGTTAATTAAAAAACAAACAAAAAAACCCCACCAAACAATCTCCCCACCCTCCAAACAAGAGGAAGACCAACACAAACAAAACAAAAGATCAAGACTACATTATGTTTTTAAAACTGTGTGTATACTGCTGGGTCCAGTGTGTTCATTCTGTAAGAGTATATATTCATATTTTCATGCTTTAAAAGTTTTTAGTAGTATTAGATAAGATACTGTACCTAGCAGTGTTGTCTCTATTTTGTGAACCCAGCAAACACCAGAATTCTTGGAATTCTCTGAATTAATGGGTTGCTTTCCTCTACAATAAAAGCCTATCATCACATATTCTGTCATGAATTGTCTAGAGCCATCTAGAAATAAGTACCTAAATTTTCCAAGGATTTTACTTTAATAGCTCAATCTCTTGCTCATATCCTGGCATTATTATTACCTGGTAAGGTAATTGTTAGCCCTTGACATACTTTTAACATACTTTGTACTTTTTGGCAAAGAGGAGACAGGAAAAGGTGGGAACTTTCTGATGTTTCTAGAAACAGAAAGATATTTAATTTCATTTGATAGCAGCTGGGAGTTCTGCTTCTGAAACTTACACTGAGGAGACAACAACCACTGTATTTCTTCTTCTTTGGATTATGTTATGCTGCAGCAACTCATGCAGCTGAAAGTTATGGGGAGACTCATGTTATTTCAGAGACACAAGTAGAGCATGCAGGTGTTAGGGCAGTGGAGGTAAAACCCAAAGTGCAAACAAATCTTAGTACTAAAGCCTACTGAAAGAAGATAAAGATTTCTTAGACTTACATAGTGGTTTGCATCAGGATTCTGATAACAATTATATTTTGCACACAGTATCATAGTATTAAGTGTCCCGACCTGGCGTGTGGGAGACCCGGGTTCGATTCCCGCCAGGGAGGCAGTGTTAAGAGTTGGACTCGATGATCCTTGAGGGTCCCTTCCAACTCGGAATATTCTATGAAATTAGCACAGTTGGAAGAGACCTTGGAGATCATCAAGTCCAACATGTAACGCAACACCAACTCAGTGTCTAAACCATGGCACTACCCACAGGACCATCCAGTCCAACTCCCCACCTACTAGACCATGTCACTGAGCTCCTCATCCAGTCTTCTCTTAAACACCTCCAGGGATGGCGACTCCACCACCTCCCTGGGCAGACCTTTCCAATGAGGGATCACTCTCTATGTGAAAAACCTCTTCCTAACATTCAGTGTAAACCTCCCCTGGCGTAGCTTAAGGTCATGTCCTCTCGTTCTGGTGTCGTCAGCCTGAAAGAAGAGGTCCACACCCACCTGGCGGCAACCTCCCCGCAGGTAGTTGTAAACAGCAATGAGGTCACCTCTGAGCCTCCTCTTTTCTAGGCTGAACAGTCCCATTTCCTGTAGCTGCTCCCCATAGGGCTTGTCCTCCAGTCCTTTCACCATCCTTGTCATCCTTCTCTGGATCCTCTCAAGCACTTTTTTTGTCTTTTAAGTCAACATTATCATGTATAGAACAGAAATGGAGTTCTTGGTAGAACTGAAGACTCTGGAGACAGAAGAACAAGGTCATGGAGTGGCATGGCATACGTAGCTAGGTAAACTTGGTCTTTCTGTGAGCTTCTTCCTGAGATCCCTCTCGACTTTTAGTTCTCCTGTACAGGCAGCTTGTAAACATTTCAGCAGAGATTATCTTACAGTGAATCTCTTGCAAATTAAGTCTGAATTGCCCAAGTTGAATTCTGTTTCCAGGACTGTTTTAGATTTGGGACAATTAATTGCAGCAATAACAAAATCAAGAGAAGTTGCATGCAGAAAGGGAATACTAGAGGAAAGAAATGAACACTATTGCAAATACTGGAGGGAATCATTGCCTGGCAAATGTAGTCAGAATTCTCCTTGACTAAGATATACCCTGAATAATTTGCTTAAGTGGTAAAATCTTTGTTAACACATTTTGAGACTGCAGGAAGATTTGACTGTTAACGTAATCTTTGTAGCTAGTTGATTGCAACAGACTTCCCACTGAAAAAAAATATTGTACATATCTGTCTAAAGGCTTCTCCATCCTTTCCTCAAAACACTTGTAATTCTATTTTTGTAAAGCTATTTAATCACTTTCACAAAATGAACGTGGAAAAATGATTGAGGTCTGTGAATGGCAGGATCAGTTAGCAGGAACTGCTCTATAGAGAATGTTTTTCTAAGAAGTATTATTTGTCTCATGACTGTTGCCTTCTCCTAAAAAAAAACCCCAAACACTCCTCCAATCCCTTAAACTTGTTTAAAATTTATTTCAAAAGCTGTATTTTATGAAATGTTTTCCCAGTGATGAAATAGTCTTTAATGCACAGACTACACACACCTATGCACAGAATAAATGACATTATCTGAGGCAAGTCTATAATTTGTGGGTTCACATACTTGGTTAAAGTGAATAGGCAAAATACTATTGCTTGTTGGCATATGCTTTTTTACATGTCAGTATGGTTGTTGATGAATTTTTTGTTGGTATCTTCCCTAAAACACTCTGCATTGCCTGTCTCACAGAAGCAAGTTGACATTAAGTTCTACGCTTGAGATGCAAGGAAAATTTAGTGGTTTGGGTGTGGGGGGTTAGTTAGGTTTTGTGGATTGATTTTTGTTTGTTTTGTTTTGTTTTCCTGCAGGATAATTTCTGATTCATTAAGGGTATTGCTCTGGGTCAATGGTGTTGCGAACTTCTGGAAAAACATTCCCATGGCTCTGCTCCTTCCCTTTGTTCATTCTACCTTCAAATTCAACAAAGTCAGTTATGCCTCTGTCTTGTGAGGGGGTTTATGATTAAACAGTCTTTCAGGCTTGTCATTTGGTACATTAGATGACTGTCCACTTGCATATGGACAAAAGTAATGAACTGCCTTTAATACTAAGTGATATTTAGACTTTTAAAGGTCTACAAAACAAATCCGAATTTCTTGTCAACTCGAGGGAAGATGTGGATGGTAAAGCTGTCCATAGTTTTACTGTTTCTCTTATTAAAGGTGGTTGTGGTCAGCTGAAGAGGTACTACTCCTTCAGAAACATATTTAATTGATCTGTTCCTTTTTGGAAGCTGCATGCTGCATATCATCTTGCGCTTCATGTGCATCTAAATGCTTCATTGACTCATGTCAAGAGATGGAAATTAGCCTGCTTGTCCTAATACATTCCTGGTGATTTTGATGGAAAATCTAGATGTGTAAAGAACACAAGATCATGCCTACTAGCAGCCAAAAGGATACCATTTCACATTTGTTACTCTGGGGAATCAGGGGAAAAAGACCCAAACCAAACAAAAAAGATGCAAACAAACAAACAAAATGGATCCCAAACCCAACAAAACAAGGAGAGCAAGATTTTAATGGTAAATAAGAAAACAAGGAGGAAAAGTTGTAGTTAACCTCAAAGCCCTGTATCAGAGAGACCTTCACATCTTCTAGACTCACAGAACAGCCCAGGCTGGAAGGGTCTTTGGAAGATAATTTTGTCTAGCCTTTCATGGGAGAGGGAGCTTAGATGGGATTGTCTATCACGCTGTCCAATCCTCTCCCACAGCAAAGTTCTCTAGTTCCCCATATACTCTAAAGAGGAGAGCTGGGTAGTGCTTCCTCGCCTGCCTCATCAGATTGCCGTGTTGGTGGCTTTTGATCTGACAGTTATTCTTTTTTTATTGCATGTTTTTATATTAGACACTTAGCTTTTCTTTGTAATTAGATGTAGTGATTGTAGTATCTTTTTATATTACGCTGGAGTGTTCTTTTAATGCAGAAATCAAATAAAACAAAACACATAAAATACAGGGGGAAAAAAAGATTCCAACAGCAATGCTTGGGTCTGAAGGAGCAAAGAAGCGGGCAAAAGCAAGTTGCAGTTATTGCCTTTGGCTTCAGCAATGCAGTTCATATCTTTATTATACCCCAAATTAGGTTTATTCATTTATTACTATTCACTGAATGAATTAAATATAAAACCAATCCAGATTTTTAAAGATAGATGTGTTGTATCTAAACAACTTTTTGTTGTTGTGCAATTGCTGGAAAACATTTTTCTTCTTAGTGTAAATGTACTCTGAAGGAAGGGTTATGTGGGGTGAGGAGAAAACACTCAGGGCAGAAGAATAAGTAGTGGACTATTTAATAGCACAAAGCAGATTCATGCTGTTTCTTCATGGCAGCATCCACACAGTGATAGGCAATATAATGGCTTCCCTTAATCTAAGGAACAATACATCTATTCCATGTGGTCCCATCTGGGAGTTTGTTTCAGAACAGAACTACCTTCCTCGTGATAAGAATCTTTGCTTGTGAAATTATTTTGGAAAAAAGCCATCTGCTAGGGAAAATATTAATAATAAAGAACAAAAATCCATGATTCAGAGAATAAAACTTTGATTACTGCTGTCTTAGGAGGATGGAGGAGGAAGGAAGGGTCCAAGGAGCTGTCCCTGGCACATGTTTTAGAACAAGCTGTTGGGAGTGACTGTAAAGTCATGCAGAGGTTTGTTGTGTGAGGTACGGCAGTCAGTCGTCTTCCAGGGAATGAATCAAGACCCCTCAATCAGCCTTGGCTCCAAGTGGTTCCTGAATAGGGTGTATGTAGTGAGGAAGGAGATTCTTTTCTGATACAAACATAGTGCTTGGTGGCAACTAGTGGGACTGTCATGATAGAGCAGGATAGAACTGTTTTGAGGAGATGAGTCATTAGCTGTGTGCTGAACCAAAGGCAGTTCAAACTAAAATGGTTTCACAGCAGTTCAGTAGCTAATACATTAGCGCCTCAACAGAAGCAATAGTGAAGAGATGACATCAGTCAGATACTAGTAACACCTTCCACAAAATCCCTTATTCTGTTCAACATAGAGTTCTATGTAATAGAAGAGTTCAGTCCAAGAAACTCTAAAGGTTGAATGAACTCTCTCATTTGTAGACGATTTTAAAACCTGGTTTGATTCTCCCAGTTGCTTAGACAAGTATAAATCAGGAATAACTTCTGGAGTGACTGCATTCCAGAGGAAGGTTCACAAATGAAATAAATCCTCTACTTTGTTGCAGACCTGGGTGGAGGAGGACAACCATCTTTATAAGTACTCTGTCTGAAAGTGCACAGAAGATAAGATACACCAGCTGTGTTAAAACAAGCCATTTTCATCTCGCATATACACCCTGCAATTCTACTTTTTAATTTCTAGGCAATCTCACTGCTGGAATCTTTTCCAGCCGTTGAGTAAAATACATGTTTGTCTTGCAATTATGTAAATAAGGTAAGTGGTTAAGATTTAGACCTAGAATAATAACGTTATCATCATTGTCCCTTCAATAAATAGCAAGCTTTGGATGTAATGTTGTTTTTACTCCATATGTTCCATGCCACACTAAAACACAGGCCGACACAGAGATAATGTGGTATTCTTACTATATTTAAAACAATATTTAGGCCGGGTAGCTCCTGCTGCCATTTACATGTGTTTGAAAGAAAGCCCTGCATCATCAATGGTAATGTGTCAGAATTTTGAAATGAAGCATGCTGTGTAATATATTTAAACACAGTCCAAATTAATTAAAGTGTAGTGGACGTGGAAGATACATACTCAATGTGACATTTCAAATAGGGAGAAAATATGATAATGAGCTATTTCCATGTGTTGCTATCCTTCTGGTTAAATAATACTTCTGTTTTCAATGAAGCCACTGAGCAATAACATCCATT
Source organism: Pitta sordida (assembly GCA_013390025.1). Classification (NCBI taxonomy): domain Eukaryota; kingdom Metazoa; phylum Chordata; class Aves; order Passeriformes; family Pittidae; genus Pitta; species Pitta sordida. The sequence continues at coordinate 423,476 of WEKX01012590.1, read as the reverse complement.
TTTGGAGTTCCACAGCGGTTAGAACTGATTGTATACAGGCTGTAATCATTATCCTAATTCTGCCCAGGAAACCCTCTCTCCCCACCATGGGGAAATTTGGAATAAAAAGTCTCGTTCCAGGAAAAAGAATTTCCAAATAATCCTGGGCACCGGATCAAAATATGAGCTCCAAATCCGTTCCTTTTTCTTAATAAGAATCAGCACTTTGAAAAATGCTGCTCCACAAGGAAATAATTGCATTAGTCAGCTTCTTGGCACTGGTGTGGGCTGAAGCCTTCTCTTATAATGAGGCCCAGCCTTGCCCTGGTGCATCCAAATCCCCCGAAGATGCCAATAGCCCCAAGACCCTCAGCTTTGTTCTTACAGAGGGAAAACTAAAACATGGGACAAAAAGATAGAAATGGACCTGGAGATAAAACCTATCTGATGCTGAGGTGAGACAGACGGTATCTTCATGTGTGCTGAAGAGTAGAAGCCAATGTAGGAGCTACAAATAAAAGGTTATTATTTACATGTCATCATTTGCTTACAAAGGATCTGTTCACACAGACATAGCACCTTCAGCTAACTGTTCAGCCCAAAGGGCTCGTGATATGTGATTATGTTTTTGCTTATTGATAAGTCTCTTCTTTGGATTATAGTGCTTATGATCTGGTGAAGCT
>WEKX01012590.1:357872-419727 GCA_013390025.1 Pitta sordida | reverse complement strand
TTTGCCTGTTATTTTTTCCATTTTTTTTCCTCCAGGAGAGTTTGTGGGTGAATCTCTGGCATCCAGCCAGGGTCAAACCACGACACACAGAAGCGCCAGCTTCATAGATCAACAGTTTAGATGTACTAGAGAAACTAGTCCAGAAGAGGTTTAGACAGAAGCAACCAAGTTTTCTTGCATTGTGGTCCCAGACTGTGCAAGAATGGCACTGAGTTGAATAAGACCCATGGGAGCACCGAAGGTAGATACATCAATAAAAGCCTGTGCAAGTGGGAGAGATGAGGACCTGGGCAAGCTGGTGGATTGAGAAATGGGAGAACTGAAGAGGGAAAAAGTTTCCCAACTGTTATTTGGAAATATCTAGCTCAGTAAATTTGTCAACATTCAAGTTGGCAGGCAAGTTTGTTACCTTTTTCACCCATTCCTGGTGAAGAAAACTTGATGTTTCATGAAATAAGGAGAACATACATCCTCTGCTTCAAGGCGCTGACTGTTGGAAGTCTTTGTTTCATGCAACATTAATGCTGACATAAATCAGTAGAGGCATCAAAAGAAGTTATCCATGCCTTCCAGTCAGCCCCTTCCTACCGTGTGACATAGACTCAGGAAATCATGTAGGTTAAAATTATCTGTTGTCCTTGTGATCATCTGATGAAGCAGGTATAATCATAGTTGTCTGATGTTTTTCAGATAATATGTTTAGGGAAAAGATATAAATGTGAAATACCCCCTCAAGAATGGGATAATTTATTCTCCTAATAGCAATGACTGAAGAAATACAGGCTGATGGAAAATAGGATTAATGTCCCTCCCCAGTTGACCTGGAGTTTCTGTGTGCACAGCTAGGGAGATTTGGGCAGCAGTGGGCTTTTGTGAGTACTCTTAGACTAATGAAGTTTGCTTTCTTTTGACTTAACAATCTCTAGTTTACTTGAGATGAGTGAGTTGACTCATTTCTGCCTTACATTCTGTCACAGAGAAAAAGCAATAAAACTAGTAAGCTGGCTACTGAGGGCAAATCTAGAGTAAGCAAGCTTTCAGCCTCAGGTCTAAGACATTAGTCACATGCAAATAGGTGATGATAAATCAGTGCCACTTGGCTCACAAAGCTGCCTAGGAAATAATCAACTGAAAACATGATTTTTAAAAGTACACAACTAATCCCTCTCTCCGTAAATAAACAGCCCCAACTTCCCTGCTCAGCAGCATATTTCACAGCTGGACTTTTTCACAAGGTTTCCCTGGAAGTTCCACATGGGGATAAGAGAATCACTGATTCTGTTGACTAACTCTTCCTTAGTGCTCTTCCATCCCTTCCTCATAATAGCCAGAGAGTCTCAGCATCTAATGCTTTTATGAAACAGCAGAGGGGAGGTGGTTCTGATTTTCTTTCTTTGTAACAAGTTTGACTGTCACAATTCCCTGGATGGTACACAGTGCTCTGGGCTTCTGCCTACAGAATAGCTGGTTTTATACATTTCTGTTTAATCAAGAGTGAAGTAAATGTCAGAGATTCAGTGTTCTAGATCAGCAGTTTCCAACACTGATACATCTTAATCGAGCAATTAGGTGCCTTTTTTGTTATTGTTTGGTGTTTTCCATGCTGTAGAAGGGAACAGATTTGCTGTTTTGCTCTGATGACTGCTAGCAGCAGTGTTTGTTGTTAACAGAGACGTGTACACCTAACCACCAGTTGGCAGGTGTTAACACTTTGTTACTTGCTATTCCCACATGCTGAGGATTGTGGGAAAGCTGTCAAGCTCTCCGTCTTGTGTAACCCTTAGCATCTACAATAACAACAAGAATCTCTGAACAAATTCAGAAGCTCTGTAGGAATGCAGTGATGCAGCACTAGCAAGGGAAATGATAGGACATATTCTTCTAGCTCTGAGGGGAGGTACGTAGTATGAAGCTTTGTGAAAAGTTGTAGATATTTCCTTATCTTGGTTTGGAAGCAGGTAGGGAAAGGCTGAGTGCGTTTTTTTTCCTTTTCATGGAAAAAAACTATTAATACAGCTTACAATCAGAGAAAATAGGAATAGGATAGTAATGCTTTGGTTTTTGGTTGGGGTTTTTTTTGAGGGGGGGGATTACTGGCAAGCAAGAAATTAGTCCAGTAGAGCCCTTCTGGAGAGCTCGGATGTGCCCAGAAGTAAAGACCCTCTGTCAACCCTAACAAATACATATACAGTTGGGTCTCCTATACCATGGTACCATGGGTCTTGGCCTCTATCTGCAAAGCCCACTGTCCGTGTGGATTGGCAGCTCATTAATATGCAAATTTGCCCCGCACCCACACACTGCCCCCCGGTGTTCTGGCGTTGTTTCAGCACTGCCCTGCTGTGTGTTGGTGTTTGTGTTGGTGTTTCCCAGTGCCCACGGCCACCCCATGCCGGGAAAAAGCCCTTTTCCACTTGGCCAGGAATGCTGGTGCAGGGGAGCCACCCATGCCCCTATCCCGATAACTCTCTGGGTGGGTAGACTTGGTCTCTCCATACTGGGGATAGACGAATATGTCTCGGAGAGTCATTTGAGAAAGTCTCGGACACCACGTCTAACCTGAGAGTGTGTAAATCTGTCCTAACTGCACGCAGCCTCTTCACTCTGAGCAAGACGGGGGTGGCTGGGTGCCACTTGGAGTGGACCCACTGCAGCTGCTGCGCTCCCAGAGAGCGGGATGGGGAGGGCTGGTGCGGCAGCAGCGCGCTGGTGAGGGGGACCTGCCACAGCCTTTTCACTCGGAGTGGAGGGGAGGGGGGTTGATTTGAATATTCCTGACTGGCTAATTTGAATATTCATGCATGTCAGGTCGTGCATGCGCGGTTGTGAAACAGGCCTCCTTAATTGCTGAAAAATCATGCCACTAAGATGTGAAGCCGCAATATGGGGGGTGCGAAGTGGAAGAGGGTTGACTGTGTTAAAATACTTCTTTTTCTCTTTCAGTTGCTGTCATCCAGATACTCACACATACTCTGCCTTTGCAGCAGCAAGGTCATGGTTTTATAGTAGAGTAATCCAAGTGATTGATACTGATGAAGTGAGGTTTGATGGATTTTTGATTTACATGAAGACAGTAAAGAAGGAGTGGGAGGTGAAAGGCAAATGCAGAGTAGAATACAATACTGCGAGTGGGCTAAACAGTGCAATGGCTTAGATGAGTGATCAGTTTATATGGCTGATTTTAGTAGTGCTACACAGCATAATCACACCCCTTAACACCCAGACAACATTATACTGGTCACTTCTTGAACCTGCAGAATTATGCTTTCAGTGAGGAGGGATTTAATGCATTTGCTTTTTGATGGAAGTGCTTCAGATGAAAGGGAACATGATCAAAGGAGTGATCATGGATTTTCTTACATGCTGGCTGTAGTTGGGCTGCCTTTTGAGTATAGTTCCAAGTTTGAGGTCATTCTCCAGATCATCTCACATGCAAACTGAACACTAGCTGTGGATCAGCTTTATGATACGGTAGGAAAGAAACTTATCCCTGCCCTATGAATAGTCTGGGTACAGAACAGGGCATTTCTTGAGATGTATACATGCTGACATGAATTCACCAATGTCTGTCCTGTCAAACCTGAGGAAATATTCCTTAACAGGTGGGTTGGCCAAGTTCTTTCCTGGAAGGGCTCCTAGTGCATGACAGGAAGCCCTGTGGGATATGGAGAAAGCTGAACAGCAGGTTCTTAACACTATGGTTGCACAGTCATGTTTTAGTGGCTTGCCCCCAGTTCTGTGTTACACAAGGCAGTGTTGGCCTGGCCCTGAGATCTGTGACTTTTAAAGTGATTTTAATTCTGGAATACAGCTTTGAGGTTAGTCAGAAGTTAGGGGCTTAATGAAATGGGAAGTGCAAGACAGCTGCAGAAATGAATGGATGAAATGCCCTGGGCTGTGTTTTGCATTGAGTGGGATTTCATAGCTCTGTGAATCAATCCAGGTTTTTTAATGGGATTACCATTATTTTCTTGACATGAAAATCATCCCTGTACCTGTGCGCTGCTTTAAAAAGCCTTTCTGGTTGCCGAGCCACCTCCTGCAAGCTGGTTCTGAAGATCTGTGTGCCAAAATTTGGGGTGTTGGGGAGGTACTGTCATACATACATCTGCATGATGTATTTTTTAACTTAATTTCAGACTTCTCTTAAAAATTTATTTGCTCTTACTTGGCCACGGGAAGCCAGCCAGGGGAGTCACTACTATTGGTAAAATTGATGTGTAGATCAAATATTCATAAACACATATTGTGTGAAAACTTGGTCCTGAATTTGTTGCTGCACATCTTAAGGACACTTTGGTCCTTTAAAAACCCTAGAGAGAAAAATCTTGTCACTTAGGGAAGCCATGAGGAAAGTGAGAGGAGGCTACATTGATCATTTCATGAAAGTGGGTTTGACTTCTGCTGTACAGCCTCTGTTGATTTAATTTTTGCACTGCTTGTCTTTTTGTAAGTGGGGACATATAGTGTGATACATAAACTTTACAGGGCTTGAAAAGCACTTGTTGATTGTTTTTGAGGTGCTCAGCTGAAAAACAAGTGATTTAGTGTAATGAAATTGTAGATCTGATTTGTGGGTATGGCTACAGACTGAAAAAGGGCCAAGCTAACAGGCAATAAGAAGGTCCTTTCTTATTGCCTAGAATTCTGTCATCCCTTCTGAAGGCCAGGCATAGCTTGGGGACATCCTCAACAACTGGCACTGGGAAAAATAAACCATCTCATTATATGATGGCTAATGCCATTTCACTCTGCAGTGCAACAGGTTGGAAAAGAAGGTATCAAGAAAGTATCCTATGTGTTCCTCTGTTGTGGGAGTGAGATCTCCCTGAAACATGGCAGTGGCTTTGTTGTGATCAGATGATCTCATCTGCAGTTGCTGTTTTCTACTCATGCTGTGGAGGTGCCTAGAGGCCTTGGATATACAGTAATCCCTTGAATATTGCAGGGGGTCAGCTCCAGGAAGATGCCGCGATAAGCAAAATCCGTGAAGTAGCTGCTAATATGGTAAATATAATAAATACAGTAAATATGGTAAAGATGCAGGGAAAAACCGTGATGTATTGAAGCTGTGAATAGTGAGCCACGAAAGTAGTGAGAAATTACTGTGACTGGTTTGGGCTATAGGCATACCCAGGAGTCAATTCCTGCTTAAGGATCAGAACTGTCGTGCTGATCCTGCAGACACAAGACCTATCACTTAAGCTACTTGCTTATATGAATTATCTGAAGTACTGCAGCTGAGCTTCGTGACTTCTCAGCACCTTAGTTGCCCTAGTTTGAGGGAAAGTCATCAGCATTTTGCAAGGGGAATCATATTTAATTTGGATTTTTTGATCTCCATAAGCGAAACACGGAAGAAAAGATTTCTTGAACTCCTGGCAGGATTTCTGGTTTCCCCCCTTCCTTCCCCTCCCCTTTCCCCTCCCTTCCCCCCGCTCCCGCGCCCACCAGCCCCTTCTTTAGAAACTTCATTTGTTTCTCTTTTTTTTCCTTCTTCTTTTTCCCACTCCACCCAGGCCTAAACAGTGCCGGGAAATTCTGTACTTAGCCAGCTGTAATATTTGAGGAAAGCCAAATGGTTTGTTGCTTTTTTTTTTTTTTCCATGCATCAAAATTATAATAGTTTGAAATGACTTATTAACTCTCTGAGTTTCCCGGAGAGAAGACATCAGATACTTAACTGATGTGCCCCTTGTACTTAGACAAAAGGCCAAACAAAGGGCAAATGGATACACATGACAACTTTATCCAAGTCCTTGAGGATTTCCCATTGACTAAGTCAGAGTTTCTTTTTTTTTTTTTTCAAGTGAAAATAATAAACATGGAGCAAGAAAATGGATCAATTTATTTTCATTGCAGCCCTCTTCCTGGTGCAAACTCTGCAGTCTGTGGACAGAAAAGATACGTTTGATTACTCAAATGGTTGCCTTGCCTGGAAAAATACAGTGATCACCTCAAATAGATCACCTCAAATTGGGTCATGGCTTGAGAATGCATTATGAAATAGTTTTAGAACAAGTTGATTTATGCATTAGCAAATGGATCAAATAAACATTTTGTTGGGTCTAACTACCACTGCTGTGTTGATGACTAAATTGTGTTACACGTCTCTGCATCACTTCATAGCAGTGTAACTTTTTTCTTGCTACTATTAAATGAAGTTCCAATTACATGAAGTTCCAAAACACTGCAATTCCTTGGATTAGTATTTTGTTGCTCCGCTAGAGAGGGGCAAATATTTGTTTGGACTGGCAAGAAACACCGTTATTTTATTTACTGTGCTTTTTGGTGGACACATTTTATATTCTAGGCTATGACAAGTGATTACACAGTATATAATTCTGCAGCATCCACAAGCATTTGCACCCACATCAGGATGATGAAATCTTTATCAATAAAAACATTGTGACCCAGAACCAACTGATAACTGTGTCTGGAGACCCAAAATGCCTCAAGCAACAAAAAGTGATGCACCAAAATAGAATTCTGCATGAGAAAACCTCCAGGCTGCAATAATATTTCTTCAGCCACCCTCACTATTGGGCCCTTCCTGGCAGAGCTGGACCACATCCACAGGTCATGTTGACTTTGTCTGGATTGATGGGGTTTCAGCAGCTGTCCCCTGCTGCTTTCAGGAAGCCAGGTTGAGAGCTGTTAGGTAAAACAGCTCTGTAAGATTAAGAACAAATGCCAGTACGTGGTGTGAGCAGTTGTGTGATTTTATGTCTGGAAAAACAGCATCCAGCAACACACATTTTGTCCATACCCATGTCTGGATGTGGAAATATGGAATCTGTGGGCAAATTTGGGGCAAATAGGTCTCTAGTACCTCTTATGCTTCTGACCCCACAGAGACATGCATCTGATGTGTTATGCAACTCCTGTAACGGTGTCCACCTGTTGCCTTGTGACTCTGTGGGATAAGATTGTTCCCATCCTTGCTGACTCTGGTAGCACAAAAACTGTCCTCCCTAAAGCATTGCTTCCTGTGTTGTATATGTTTCAGGAATGTATCAGAAAAGAAATGGAAAAGGGGTCTGAATATTCCCAGAATAATCAAATTAGTGAAATGTGCTGAGCCTGCAATAATGCCTAAGAAATCTCTCCCTTTTTTCCTGGGTTTGTTTATATCTTACCTCAACTTCATTGCCAGACTGATGGGATTTGGAGCTGATAAGAGGCTTCTCATGTGAAACAGTTTTTGGAAGCAAAAAGTCTGATCTATAGGACTTGAGGAGTCAAGGAATGGTCTTCTCTCATCAAAAGGTTGCTCCTGGAGTACAGGTGTTTCACAGACCTTTGGTTTGATACTAATTAGTTGTGTAGATTTTTGAAGAGTTGGAACCTAGGTGGCAAATACTTGGATACAGGTGGTAACTGGTACAGATAGCAGAACGTGAAAAACAACTGCTACTTTTTTTTTTCCTTGGGAACTTAAAAATTCCAATCTTGCTGCATTAAACCAAGTCATGCAGAAATGGTCCAGCTGTTCTTTGCACTGTGGAAGCCAAATTCAGCATTTTGACGGAATTTCTTCCTTTGTTTTTGAGAGACCAGTTGTGAAACTATTTGATATGTTAGGCAACAAAATCATACCTGTACTCTCCTTCTAGTTACTTGCATTTCCCTAGTTTCTTATTTAAGGTGAACTCCTTCCAGGTTGTCATGTAAATCACTAAGTTCACCAGAAGGTAAACTGGTCAGCCTTCTTTGTGAACTGGGATGTCCAGCTGTGGTGGAGGACTGTGAGTCTTTTAGGACTTGTTTTCTTCGATGAATGTTCTGATGACAGTTGGACTCATGAAAATTTTCATCAAAAGCAGTTTTCTCTTTTTAATAAGAGCTGTGTTTAGGTACGATGTGTGGTAAATCCTTCTCAGCTCTCTCCATCCGCAGGAAGAGGCAACCCTTATTTTAATACTTCTAAGGGAGAGTCCGTTGCAGTATTTTTTTATTATTTTGAAAAACAGATGTGTCCTATGTTTCCTAGAAATCTTCAGATGTGAACACTCTCTGAAATGTAGACAATATTCATCATGGTGTTTTAATGAAATCTTGTGTCTCTGCTTAACAGTGAATTGGCTGCCCTCACTTCATGCTCAGAGTGTAAAGAAACAGGAACAGTGAGTTTGGAAGCGCCCCACAGCATAAATGCCTAGAGCAATGGGACCCATTCCCACCTTGGGATGCTCATGACATATTTCAGAGTCCTACTTCTGTGACCTTCTGCTTATGCTCTGGTTTCTAAATGCACAATCAGGAGAACACTACCTGTGTGGAGCAGCTTGTGTCTGAGCAGCTCCAAGGATCGACCTGGACTCTGAGTAACCTCATGCTTACATACAACGTGGGTAAGTTCACTATCCTCCGAGCAGGCATGGACTTTCAGTTCGCAGTTCCTTTGGGTTTAATGGAAAAGAAAATGATGTCTGTCAATTATCAAATTATGTAGAGTCTTTACCACAGGGTTTGTAATTTCAAAGTTGTTCCTCTTATTTCAGTGATGCTGTTTGAGAATTTCCAGAGTTACTAGTATATTTAATCCAAGCCTTTTTAACTTAAAAGTTAGTGAGCTTTCATAAGGCTAGAGCCAGTGAATGGTGAAGGTCACAGCAAAGTGACAGCTGCAGCATTATCTAGCCTGTTATCAGCAACTGCACCAGGTACAGTTCAGTGTCTGACCATATGATAGCAGTGTAGCCTGTTTTGATCTTCATTTTCTCCCTTTAATTGGATGGCCTTTCTCATGTCTCTCTCTGCCTGTAGTCTTGTTAACTCATGAGTGTGGAATGGACTGGCTGCGATATCAAAAGACTGGGTACTTAAAATGAACAAAACCATACAACAGTTTATAACAATTCAAAGAATATGGAAGCATTTGCACTTTCTTATACCCCCTGCTTTGCATGCCAAAGATTGTAATGGGAACATAAAGCTTACATGGTTCAGGAAGGGAAAAAAGCCCTTTTTTGGAGAAAAAAAATATTAAAGAAAAGGGCAACAGAAGTTGCCTTGGGATGTGAGTGAAACAGAAACATTGCTCATGAACTGAGGGAATGAGGTGGATCTAATTACTGTGTAACAAAACAAAGGAAGATGGTTCAGCAGCGGTTTAAATGGCAGATAGTTAGCCCTACTGCAGTGGTTACAGATCTGACAGTCGTAGTTAAATGTGGAAAATGTCAGTCCAGTCCTTTTTCAGTGATGTGCCAGGATCACAGAGGTACCCATAGAGAAATTCATCAAAAAGTATTTTTTCCATATATATAAATGGAGAAACATGATATGTATGTTAATAATAGTCTTAATCTTCATTTTCTCTTGGGCCTATATGCTACATGGATATTTCTTGGCATGCCTACAGATCTCTAATTGTTTGTATATTTGGTTTGCCTCAGGCGAACTTAAACTGAATGTATACAAGAATCTTTGCTGTTTATGGGATTATTTAAGTACCATTACTCTATCTGTGCAGTATTGTTTACCATGTGTCATCCCTTCAAATAAAAACCTCGAAGAAAATGCAGAAGGGGATTCCTGTTGAGTTTTTGATTCCCATACCAGCACTGCTTTAAAAAGCCGCCTTCTTTACAGAGCCACCTCCTGCAAGATGACCCTGAAAATCTGCCTGACAAACTTGTGTCTGACACGTGAAAAATACACAGGGGACACTTCCTCTCAGGTCATCTTGTTCCTTAATCTAAACCAGAACTTTCGCACACCCTTGCCCTATCACAGAGCTGCTCTATGTCTAAAGCTACTGCACAGAACTTGTCTCTCTGCTCTGAACCCCAGCATCTTAACCAACTCTCCCTGTACTCCCACGCTTTTTGTTTTCCTCTTCCCTTTCTCCATTTCACCTCCTGTCAGGCAAAATCTGTGCCGGAATAGAGGCTGCTGCGTGGGCTGAGAGCAGAGAAGGGATTTAGACACCTCTAGCATAGTGCATCTTCTTGACAAATAGCCTGGTGATTCTGGGTGGAGAAAGAGAAACAGACCTGATTCTTAGCCATCACCACGGAAGCCTGTACTACTGCTTCCCTTCAGGCGGTGCTAAGTTCCCGTAAGAGGAACAGGTCAACAGGGAGGTTTCTGCGGCCAATATCCAAAACGCTCCCCAAGAGCCTCTGGGAGTGTCAGCAGATTCCTAACCGAGCCAAGAGAGGGGCCTCGGTGCCCCGCCTGGTTAGCTGACTGCACCTCTGAAGTATGCACAGGATTAGCTGTTGTCACACGCACAGCCTTCCTGTGAACCCAGGGTGTTCAGAGCTGTCCACTCCCTCAGAGCCTCGCACAGGACAGGGGCTGTGGAGGCGTTCAATCTGCAGGAGCATGCTTGTTAAATCACAGAATCACAGAATATTCTGAGTTGGAAGGGACCCACAAGGATCATCGAGTCCAACTCTTAACACTGTCTCCCTGGCAGGAATTGAACCCAGGTCTCCCACACGCCAGGTGAGGACACTTACCACTGTACTAAAGTGGATTTCATTGTTAACATCTCTGGGTGGTGAAAGAGAAGGGGAAGAATTGTGAAAGAGGCTTTTTACTTTCATTACTTTCTTCCTATACCGTCTGTCCTGTGTGTGGAGAGCTCGTAGCAGATCCGTGGACCCGCACCGCCGTGTGAGTTGAAAAAAGAGAATAAAATGAGGGAGAGTGAGAGAAAACCAAGGGAATCCATTAAAAAATGCCTCTGCTACCTCATTAATCATTTGCAAAAAAATAATATATGCAAAACTTGGGCTAGCAAAGTCTCCAAAGAATAACATCATTTTTTGGTGAGGTTTTAAAAAATTAAAGAAATAAATTAAGGCCCTAGCGCAGCAGGAAAGTGCTTGAGGCCTCCAGGATTTGTGTGCTTTACCGTTGTCCTAAAAATAAACTGGGGAAAAAAATCAAAAGTTTTTCACTTGAAAAATAATATTTTCTTTAAGTAGCCATGCTTGGGTTTTGCTCCTGCATGGTGCTTCACCACCTTCCCTGGCCCTGAGACTGACTTTTGGAAACAGAAGGCAGAAAATAGTAGAAGCAGAGGTCACAAAGCCCTGTGGTGAAGGGAGAGGCATGCTGGGCGTTAGCGGGAAGGATGTAAAGCAGAAATTAAAACCCTTGTGCCTCACCCCACTGTGACTGCTGAGACAAGGCATGTGTTAGAGATTAGCAATCGGCTTACTGGCACACTTAGGCCCAAACCAGTGGGAAAATTTCTGTCAGTTTTGGAAGAGAGGTAGCTGGCACCCTCCTGTCTCGCTATACTATAGACTGGTCATTATTTTAAGGATCAGAACAAGTTGCCAGAAATTAGAGGAGTTGAGCGTTGCCTTGTGATATCCTTTTTCCTTGTTTCGTTTTGCAATTTGCAGTAAAGTGACCAGAGAGAACAGCATTACTGCCCCATTTTCTCTTCTCCACTAAAACTGACTGCTTCCCCTCTCATCCCAGCTACCACCTCAGAACTACTGAGAGGCTTCTCCTCCATGGGCTACCTCCAATTCCCATCCATTGCCTGCTGTCAATTTTTCCAGCTCCACCCAAGCCTTGCCTCACTCTCTAGCCTGTCCCAGAATTGGAACTGGGTTTTTTTGTCAGATCCAAATGAGCTGCATGATCTGCAAGCAAACAGCATTCTGGAGAAAGTTTTTCGAAGGTGTAAAATATGGATACGTGGCTAGCTTCCCACTGAAGATTATCATTGGGAGTTAGGTATTGTGAATTTCTCTTACTCCAGACATTTCTCATGCTGAAGCTGAGTGCATGCACATTAAAAAAGAAATTACCTAAAGGATGCCCTCAGAGTTGCAAAGGCAAGGTAATCCATAACTTGGCTCTTTCATTCCTGCCTTATTTTGTGCATAGAATGGACTATGCTCAATTACTGAGCAGCAGCTCAATATTTAGTTTTCTTTATACTGCTCAATGTGTGCCCCCTAGCCTTACATATGGCACAATATTCAAGTTCTTCTCTGATGACAAAATAGTTTATTTCCTCTTGGGCTTTTCAGTGTCCTCATCATGGCATGTGTATCTGTGGCTATGAAAGTGCTTTATGGTAGAACTCATTGCAATACTTTTTCCCAGCCTACTGATGGTGCCCACTTACTGCTTTCATTCTTGGGATGGTTTTAGAAAAATATGCCATATGAAGCTATAATTTGCTGTGAAGGGAGGTAACTATTATGTTTGGCTTTAGCTAGTGCATGTTCCATTTTGTTAGAAAAGCTGTGGGTGAAGCAGTTTTATTCTCCCTGCTTCAGCTCTGAAGAGGGGCAAACTGAACCTTTTCAGAAGGCTATGGGGAGGGCAGAAGAGCTTTTACAGAGGGAAGTGTGGAGCGTCCTATTCTACCCAACACATACCTTCAAAAAATTAGAGCAGAGCTCATGGGAAACTCCCAAGCATGGCACTGAGCCATGACATCCCCACATGGCCTTCATAGCCTGTCTCCTGGGAGTCAGCAGAAATGGTTCAGGGTTTGGACCTAAGCCGATCACGTTGAAAACTGTTGGACTTAGGGAAGGATTGGGAGCTCTCTAGCATGTGAGCCTGCAGCAGCTAGGAAGATGTGGTGGGGAAGGAATAGTGGGTACTGGGTGGCTTTTTGCAGTTTTTTGTTCTCTTTTTTTGGAGTTGCCTGAACTCACATCTGTGCAGATCCTAACCCCTTTGGTGTGCTTGGGCTACTCACAACAAGGAAAAGGTGTGAGAAGACCACCTCTGAGCACTGGCCAGCTTGAGACTCAGTTGCATCCAAAATGCAACCAGTTTGGCAGCAGCTGGATGCCTCGGCCATATCTGCCTGTGTTGGGCACTGTTAAAACCTAGTGGAAGTTTTGGCTCTGGAGCTCTGTAAAAAGCTTCTAGCTCTTGCTGGTTACTGTGCTAACTCCTGAGTAGTTTGGGAAGCTAGGCTCTTCCTCGTGCTGGCATTTTCCTCTGAGGAGAAAGGAAATGCATTTTGCTCCTGTAGTACTGCAACAGCAGCCACTGCCTAGGAGGAAGAACTGAGACATTGTATGGTATTGGACTTGAGTGACTAAGGAGGATGGTGTTTGTTGGGCTGAGTTTGACAAAGAGTAACACCCTTTCCTGAAGATAACAAGTAAGCAAGGTGTTAAAACTATTGCTGGTTGAACGGACCTGTGAGGGAACTAGGTTTATGTCCACAGCTCTGGGGTGTGGGTTCTATCCCTGTATGGGCATTGGCTGGGGAGTTGGACTAGATGATCCTTGTGGGTCCCTTCCAACTCGTAATATTTTGTGATTCTGTGACCTGAGTCTAGATCAGTATTTAGCATAAGGCCCTAGCAGGCTGTGGATAAGGTCTCTGAGACAGCAATGGGCTTATGTGGTAGGTGGGATGAAACTAGTGAGGAGGCTGCCAAGTGCTAATTGAAGGAGAAAAAAATGTTTTTCCATCTATAGTATTTTATTGAGATTCTCTTTTCCATAACATTAGGAGATCATTTTGTGTTATAAAGCCAACATGGGTATCCAAACCAAGACATTGTTAGAGGTACATGACCTGATCCTAATTTTCCAGAGCAGGTGACTAGACAAAGATGTGCTCTCAGGTTCTTGCTTTAGCAGCCATTATTTAGAACATAGGAAAACATATCTACATTAATGATGTCTTAATTCCATCACTGTGGGAAAAAATGAATCCTTACTCATTGTCCCAGTCACTATGGTGTGAGGCTCAGGCTTGGCAGGAACCATGGTTCAGTCTCGTCTGAATTGCCTGCTCTCTAAACAAACTGTATGTTATTGAAATTTGTTTTCCACTGGGACTTAAAGCAATTTGTGCTGAAGCCTGGGAGTTTCCAAGCTACCAGATTTTGAAATTGTCTTTTTGTTAAAAGAGGAAAGGGATCCTAGAGCACAGAGACTTTGAATCAACAATCTGGATCATCATGGGAGTGGAGATCTTCAGCTGGTTTCAATATCCGGAAGCAATGTTTATCAAGAGATGCCGGTAGACTCCACCTTAGCCCTCATCATGTGAGCAGAGAGCAGTTATGTTTTTGCATGTTTCTCTCATCACTCTTATGGCTAATTCCAGCCTTGAGTACCAAAAATCTGTAGCTACAGATTATTCACCTTATAGGGAGGAGGGGGAGAAAATGGCCTCGGAAGATACTTACAAGGTCACGTCGCACTGGAAAACTAATGTTTGCTTTTGTTTCCAGGAGGCAAAAGGTATGGAGCATTAGGACAGGTTGTCTTGAAGTGATCATAGGATGCATCCAGGAAGCCAGGCTAAATTGAATGTAAGGAATGCTTTATGGGTAGCAAGTTTAGAAAGATATTTAAATTTTTGTTAAAAGAGTGCAGCTTAGAAGTTGTGGCTGGTTCTGTACCAGGACTTAAGCTCTGTAATAGGTTGACATGGGGTTAAAAAGGGCTGGTCTAGGTAAAGAATTCCACATCTAGACCTTGGATTTGAGCCTGATTTTTGTGATAAGAACCATTTTTTAAATGTAAAGCCGAAAAGAAAGTATGAAGATGAAACAGTTGGAAATAAAAGAAGTCTGGCCAGCTTTTTCATTTACATGGGCTATGTAAACCTCTCTCTCAAGCTGTAGTTACTGATCTATTTTTACTTTGCTTCCCAGAGGCAAAAGTAATAACTCTATGCCAAAAAGACCAGTTTTCCCAGCACTTACCAAAACCAGCTTGAATTCCTCAACAGCCAATGTCACAGAAGTTGCGTGTCAAAAATTTTAGAGAGTTTCTTGTAAGCATCAAGGTTGTGAACAGAAAGGGGGCAAATAAACCCCAGGCCCTAGATAAGTTTGGATCTTTATCTACACTCAATATCTCATTATTGTGATGCAGGTTCCTCTCTGCTTGATGTCTTTCCAAGATTCCCCTGTACATATTTGTTTTATCCTTGACAGACTAGTTAACATCTACAGGCAGTTGTATCAAAGGGTTTGGAAAGGCAACAGCTGAACCTAATCTTCAGATAGGTGCAACATACCAAGGCCAGATATAAATGATCTGTCCCGTGAATGCAAAAGTGAGGCATGTAGCTCATAACGTTTTCTCCCTAGAGAATAGTGATGATCAAGTTAGGTGATCTTGTAATATGGTGATTTGGGCTGTGGAGGCTCTCAGGTATACCTGCAGCTTGGCTACTCAGGGTTCTGTGGTTTGGGTCAGGAATGCCCTGAGAGGTGGTATGCTGCCAGGGCTTTATGATTTGAGCCTTCTTTAAATTAGGCAAAAGAGAAGAAATTAGCTGCATATTCCACTGCCAATGCAGTAGAAGCACACAAAGAATTGTATCTATCTCTGCTGGACCACATTCAGATGCATGTGTTGGCTCCTCAGTGCCAGATCCTGCTACGAGCGTGCAGTTAGAAATGGTAGAAAGAGATAGATATCTGTATCATACACATGATTTGGTTTTTGTTTTTTGGACCTGCAGCATAAAGCGATGGATTGCTTAACCCACAGAAAACTCACGTGCCTGTACATGATGTGGCATGTATTTTTCTCACAGAATGCAAACCATAGTTTTGATCTGGGCTATATTTGTCACCAGATTCTCAAGTCCATTTCTGCTGCATAGCTAGGTAGGTATGTTTGGTATTTCTGTTCTNTCTCTATGGTCCATAGGTTTTCACCATGGTCAGTCCAATTCACAAGCAGCAGCGGGATGCCTGGAAGAACATCTCTACCCCTTCTCTCGTGGGCCTGGGGGCCTTCAAATCTCTCAGCCTCCCGACGCAGGTTCTGAGCTGGCACGCTACATCTTACTACTGAACTTTTTTTTCTTCTCTCCCAAGTATGTTATTTGCAGAGACGCCTGCCTTTATCTCTAACCTTGAAGGCCATGGCAGCACAGAGAGCTCAGGCCAGAACTGAGCTGTTAACCCCCTCGCTACCAGAGCAGCAGAAAACCCCCTAAACCATAACACCTTCCCTCATCCAGTTAAAAAAATACCAAAGAAAACGCATAAATAATTCAGAACACATTCATTATATCATTTTCAGAACACATTCATTATTTCACTTATTTTATCTCTATAAAGAGGGCAGAGGCAAGCCCCATCCAAACAGGGAAGGGGAGGAAGATGCATTGCAAAATTACGGCAGGGGATATGCACAGATATATTTTTGACTGGAAAGCCCAGCTCAGCAGTGTGAGGCGTGCATTCTAGAGCTTCTGGATTGTGAGATGCGGAGTGCACATAGCAAAGAAAGTTGTGAGCACTCCGACTGCATCTGCCTTGCTGCATGTGTGCAGTTGTTAGTTGTCCATGATTTGGGGTCAGAACAGACTTCCAGATGTTCAGAAATCCCAAGCAAATGTGCTGTAACAAGAAACTCCATTGAAGGAGTTAACATTGCTAAACTTCTTGGCATTCCGTAGGAACTCAGACCCTTAAAAATATGAAGTTTAGGTCCCTTTTGTAAGGGATAAGCCAAGTCCAAGCTCCTGAAGTCAGATGGAACTCCTCCGTTGAATTTAAAAAGACTGAGCTGGACCCATACCATCTCATCTTCCATGCAGATATGGCAGTTTCATTTGCTTTTCCATCTTGTGGATTCTTGACTGATCAGCTGGTGATAGAATTCCTGAAAATTACTTTAATTTTCAGCATACCTTACATACTACCTGTAGTTCATGTCAAAGCCCTAGTCTCTTTATATGATGATGTTCCCTCATGCTCCACTTACTGTGTTTCAATGTCGCTGAGAGAGCCTGTCTTTGATCCTAGTAGCTGCTTGGTTTATTTTAATAACTTGATGAGGTATGTAATTTTGTATCTCTTCTGACAGAGTAGGCTTAGACCCATTCCTGTTTTACTGTGGTGATAATAAATGTCACCACTACTTGTCTACCACTCAAGTTCTGATATGCACTGCAAAGCTGAAGACAGGAAAACAAAATAGGTATGTATTAGTATCCTAGGTTATCATGTCCACCATGTAGAACACAGTAAGGCAATTCAGTCTTTCAAAAGACCCATTCCGGGGGCTTATTTATCAGACATTTTAAAAAAACCTACATGAAGGATAAGTCACAGTGCTGCTGTGAATATCCTGCCTCAGTATCTCATTTCTCTGCAGTTAGAAGATTCTCCTGATGTCCAATACAGTTGTCTTTGATGGAAAACTTGTTCCCTCCTTAGTGGACACAGAAGCTATTAGTAACAACTGTTTATGCACCAAATAGATGGAGGACACTATAACACAAATGCTTCTGCCATGTTTGTGTGGAAAAAGAATTCTATCTGTCCTCAGAGAGGTCTTTTAATCTCTTTATTTTTCTACCTCAAAGGGGTGCTATAAGGGTACATTTACTGGTGTTTCCAGGGGCATTCGGATGCTGCACTGACAGGGGCTACATAGGTGACCAGAGAGAGAGAGCAGACATGCATTTATTAATAAGGTAAAGGACTGATATTTAACTCAGCAAAGCCCCCAAACAAATGTCAAAGACTATATTATCAGCATGTCTCTTATCTCTGGAATTTTGTTTTGTGCTGTGCTACTTTACTTGTTGGTTTGTTGTTTGTTTTGCAGCTTCCCGGAAAAGAGAATTTTAAGAACAAGGACAGAAAAATTCTTATAAAAGAACTTGGTAGAAGTTGTAACTGGCTCTGCCTGTCTGTGGTATGACAGCCAACAATATCACCTGCTGATGATTTACAGATTCCTGGGAGATGTGTTTTTGAGTCTCAAAGAACTGGATCAAGGACAACTCACCCAAATTGCTTTTTGTGAAACAGAAGACTGTATCCACCCACTTCATGCTCTCCTAATTTAAGACATGTGTAGTGTGTAATGATGAGCTGGGCAACTGATCGTGTTGCTGCAAATCTAATTCCCCACCTTGCAAAACACCCCTGACTGACCCCTTCTTTCACAACAGCTCAGCCCAGCATTTCTAGTCCACCTCTTGCGAGGGAAAAAGATTGCGCTAGCCATTCACAAAAGCACTTCTCCGGAGAGAAAAAACGCAACATTTTGTTGGTTTTATTTCATTGGGCAGCCTTTTCATGTTATGTGACCCACTTTTTCTTCCCTTTAAACTGTGACCAGTATTTACTTATCCCTTTTTAAACACAATAATTTAATTAAGAAACTAATCAGCAGTGTTTAATTGATCTTTGAACTCACCCCATCAATGAAGAAAATTTATGAATGCATAACACAAGCAAGATCTTATTATCTAAAACACTTTCTATTAAAAGGATGTGGTATCTGAAAGTAAGACTTGAAATTCTGCACTAAATTTTATATTATAAAGATGTAAACATTATTTACAGAGTCTGAAATGTATCCCAACTCAATCTAGCAAGTTTTTCTGAATTACTTATTAAAAATAATATTGTTAGATGTCTAAAGGATTTCAGAAGTAAGTTGGATTTTTTGGAGTTGAAGGGACAGATTGTAGAGTTACCTGTGTAACAAATAGAAGTTCAGTTTTCTGGGCTGCCTCTTAAGTCACTGGAGAAAGGTTGGCATGTTCTAGTTCCATTTTATTAGGAAGTTGTCTTCAGATAGATATTTATTGGCTGATCATCTCAGCAGGGCATTAACAGGATGTCTGTAATTAGTCATTATCACAGAATCACAGAATATTCTGAGCTGGAAGGGACCCACAAGGATCATCAAGTCCAACTCTTAAACAGCACCACTGCTTCCCTGGCCGGAATTGAACGCCTGGTCTCCCACATGAGAGGTGGGGACACTCACCACTGTACTAAAGTGGATTTATCATTATGTGTTAATTCCAGTTCCCTCAGCTTCAGATCAATAATTCTGAATGTTACTTAGGATGTAGCCACCTTGAGCAGAAAGTGACCAGATATAAAAAAAGAGTCCCTCCTGTGCAGTCTCACTCAGTCCTGGGAGCAGAGCTGTCACTGCTTGTCTAACAGGACAGATTCTATAGAAATACAGTAATCCCTCGAATTCCACAGGGGTCCAGGACTGGGAGAGTCCCATGATAGCTGAAATCCTCAAAGAGAAGCGGTTAATACATATGCAAATAAGTCATGCCTATAGCCCTGCCCCCTCCACCCCAGAGTGCCAGGGAGTCTTCCTGGCATCTCCTCATGCTATGTGGCAGGACAGGGGAGTGAAGGGGGTCTTCTCTGTTCCTCTCCAGTGCAGCAGTCAGGGATAGGGGAGTGGAGGGAAGCGTTGCCGCTGTGCCGCACCATGGGGAGGCTCCTATG
This sequence comes from Pitta sordida, assembly GCA_013390025.1. Lineage (NCBI taxonomy): Eukaryota > Metazoa > Chordata > Aves > Passeriformes > Pittidae > Pitta > Pitta sordida. The sequence continues at coordinate 400,525 of WEKX01012590.1, read as the reverse complement.
CTCCCGTGACCTCCCTTGGCATGGCAGACACACCTTCCCAGGGCCGATCCAGAGCTGGACCAGGTGATGCGAGGCTGGCCCAGGGCTGTGCTGGGAATAAGTGGCTGGTCTGGGGCTGCGCTGGGCATACATGGCGAGGCAGGGCCAGCCTGGGGCTGCCCTGGGCATAAGCAGCAACACAGGACTGGCCCAGGGCTGCGCCGGGCATACGCGGTGACATGGCACTGGCCCAGGAGTCCAGTGCAGCACTCCACCGATCCCCTGCCCCTCCACAGTACCAGGGCCAGCAGCTGTAATAAACTGTTGACACTGCGTTATAAATCTTCCCCATCATTTAACCTCTCCAACACTCATAAGGGAGGGAACTCTGGGGAGGTCCCCAAGTGAGTGAGCATGGGCTCATCCCACCCTGTGGCATNACTCTGGGGAGGTCCCCAAGTGAGTGAGAGGCGCTGGCCCTCCAGCCCCCTGCATGGGCTGATCCCACCCTGTAGCACGGCAAAAGCACTCACTGCACATGTACAAAAGTCCTGTGCTCGTGGAAAAACCCCTCAATTGACCGTGTCTGGGGATTCTCTGATGATAAAAAACGTGATAAGAGTTCTTAGAGGCCTCTTTTGTTAAGAGCACTAAAATTATTTCCTGTACTGCCTTCTTACTTTGACAATATTTGTGTAATATCATCTTTTACCTTCTAGTCCTCTAGTAGTTGGCTTGAAGTGTGCCCACATGTTCAAAAGTCTTTGTTGAGTGGGGGGGAGAAGATAGATAGATACAGGCTGACTTGTAGTGCTTTCCTGAGAAAAGTAAAACAAAAAGGGCATCATGCCTACCCTATGAATCTTACTGTATTACTAAAGGATGGACTGAGGTATGGCATATTAAAAACTCCTGTCAGAAAGACCTGGTAATTCTTTCAGCAACTTGAGGAACCTCTCAGTTAAGTTTATCACTACCTACACTGCTGGGGTCTATTGATGTGAGCTTGCAAAGGTATGATCCAGGAATGAATATACTTGGAATTTCTGTTGCCTCATTTGCTTAGTTATATACTATATAATCCACATGAGTTCTGTAGGGAAAAGAAAAAGAAAGATGAAAAGAGAGGACTGCCGTTTTTTTCCAAGAGCAGATTGGAAGAGTGTGGCATTTTTCCCACACATCTTGAATAGTTTTGTGCCGGGGTTTTTTGAGGAGTTTTTAATTAATTTATTGTTTAAATAACTGTAATGAGAAGAGCCCCTGCCACACTGATTCTAATGAGGATTGCATGTGCTCTGTGTCTTTTTCATTGTGGCCTGTATAATTTAAATATCTTAACCAACATGTGCTGTGGCAGATTTCACTTATATCTGCTTAAATTAAAGCTTGTCAGTTTAGGAGCTAAGAAGCATGCAAATATTTGAAAGAGATTTGACATTCACTGCTGAAATAATTGCTCTAAATATCTGGCATCAATGACATTACTTGAGGAGAGTTAGAAATTCTTGCCGAGTTGTACAGGCTGGACATTCAGGACTTAAAGAAGAAAAATGTATTTATCGTTATGTGTTCATAATGACTGTCTCCACCAAAATTTCAGCTTGTTTTTCTCCTGTATTTTCTCTCAGCAATATGTGACTGAGTTCCTCAAAGTTGCTGCTAGGAGAACAAACAGTACTAATATCTCAGAAGTAGTTGGAGTAATATAATGATTTAACTGTAAAAGGAATGGCATTTCCTTATGTTCTCATCCCCCAGAAATGCAAGGGAAGATGGCGCTAACCTGGAAGAACCTCTGATAGAACCTTGGATATTTGAACAGCTCCAGCAACAGGAGATGAAGCTTAATTTCCTCTGTATGTGTATTTTTTCCTCTTATGGGTCACTATATCAGAACACCCTTGTAAAGTAATTGTAGTGGTACTTAATTGGCCATTACAAAAGACAGCAGAACTCAAATATTCCAGTGCCAAGACAAAGTCCTTGCTTCCAATTCTAGAGTTGCTTTCTCTTCTCATACAGGATCAGCTACATAATATGCAAAAACTTCAGTGCAAGATATATTTCAGCGCAGTGAGCACAGGGTAATTCAAGCTTTATCCAGTCGGGCCTTGAAAACTTCCAAGGAGGCTGCACAGCCTCTGGCCAATCCTGACTGTCCTCAGGGGAAAAGTATATTGCTATAGCAAATCTGAACTTCTTCCATTTATACCTTGTCTTCCCATCACACACTACTGTGTAGAGTTTGGCTCTGTCTTCTTGATCATCTCCTTTCCCAGCAATGAGGTGCTCTGCTGACCACAGACTTCTGGTGGCTGAGATGCAGAGAAGAAGCCCAGATGTTGACATCTTTCATGGTATAAAGGCAAGTAATGAATGTTAAATACAGCATTTCCTCTTCTCAAATCTGGGTATTGACCTGCTCCCTCACTCTAATCATTCCTTTCACTTTTTGTTTCAACCTCAGACTGGTGGGTCTCGTACTGTTCAAAGATTCTGAGTGTTGGGGGAACAATCTTTTTCTTTTATCTGTGTTGATTTCTCTTGTTTGCAATTTGGCACAGGACAAAACACTATTTCCCACATAGGCTTTCCATGTTCCATAATCACCCATTATAATTTGATTGTTTCAGGCTGTATTCCTTTAATATTTCTTATTCATTGTGAAACTTTGTGTAAGCTGTGGCACAAGCCCTGAGCCCATCCTACTCGGCATTGTATCATCAAAGCCAAGGGAGAAGAGTCATGAACTCGAGTCTTGGTGCTGCTGCCTGTTTGCTTGCAGATGTTTCAGCTCCGGTTATCATCCCTTGCCACTGAGATACAGTCCACTGCCATGTCCGTCACTAGCTTTGAAGGAGCAGTAACCTGCTCAACCTAGGTGAAGGTCAGATCTGTCATAGTGAACTATTTATAATTTAAGTGAGGCTGCAGAGGTAGTGGGCAGAAGATGGGGGGAAGATGGAGTTGAAGGACTGAGCCATCTTCTGTAGCACTGGAACTTTCTTGTAAGAGAATTTTGCTTTGTGTTTGAACTCAAGACATGTCCAAGTGGAGGTGCTATTCAGTCCAGCAGAAACCATGCAGAGGAGCAAGTTTCTTAACCCTGAAACATTATGCAACTCTGCCATTCTGACTACACTCCACCATGCTTTGGACTCATCTCTGTGACCCTCTCCCTTTCCTTCCGCTTGCTCAGTTTCAGATCTGGAATAATCCCTCTTGGCAGCCTCCTGTAGCGTCAGAATCCTGAGTGTTTCAGTCTGACTGGTAAATCTTTACTTCTTGGATAAGAAAGCTGATATATAGAAAGATTATAGAAATTACATCGTACTGCTCCATCTGCATTTCAGAAGCACTATTTACCATGGCCTGGACCCATTTGTTGAAAAGCTTAGGAGAGGTTCAGGAACTTTATATGATCAGGGTGCCTATGTCCTTTGTTCTCACTGATGGTATTCAATTACACGCAGCCCTCAAATACCAGGTACCACAGGTCTTGACACACCTCCCCCCCGCCCCCCCCCCCACCCCGGGAAATCCTCAGGAATCATGACAAAGGTGTCCTTGAGCCCATGCCACCTCTCAAACAAGTCCCAGGCATTGGCTGCCACTGATGTGGGAGCTGCAGCAGGCAGAGGAGGCACCACAGGGCTGTATGGACTTCTGAGCCCTCCCTGGTGTGTTCCCTCCTGGGGGACGCATGTGGCCGGCTTGCCAGCACTGGCAAAGCTTCCACTGCCATCCTGCTCACATGTTTCAATGTCAAGTAGCTCCAGATAAAAAATTGTTTAAAACCAGGAACCCAAGGATTTTTTTTAATACAGATGTTTGTGCAAATATCTCCTCTGGGATGTGTGGGTGGGTGAGGGGAGGGGAGAGGAGGGAAGGGGAGAAAGGAGCTCCAAAGAGGGCAGGCAGGGGCAGCAGTCAGAGCCAGACAAGAGTCAGAGAGGGAGACTGCTCCCTCCCTCCTGCAGGCAGCCCGAGGCTGTCATGGGACTGTGAGGGATTGTGCCAAGCCACACAGCACTGCTGAAACCAAGCTTGGGACCTAGCACTGGTCCTGGAGGTGGAGTGCTGTGATCCTTCCCTTTGGAGCTGCCAACTCACTTTTACGTGTCATGCTGCAGCACACATGTTTAAAGTGGAGTTTCAAAGTCTGTACACCCCCTTCCTCCCGGTGGGGTTCACACCAGCATCCTGAGGCTGACTACACAACAGCCCAGTCCCGTTGGCAAGGCAGCAGTTGCAAGGCAGCGCTAGCCCCAGCCCCTGCCCCACTCCTGCTGGAGTAATAGGGTCCTGACGCCTGTATGGCAAGAGAGTGGCTTGCTTGGCCAGTGTGCTCTTGGCACCAGTGTTACTACAGTGATGTAACTCAGCAAAAAAGCAGCCAGCACAGCTTGTAGATTCAAATGTTAGTCAGGGTACTTGTCTTAGTTAACATATGTTAAGAAAACCCAAGAAACGTATACATAGTTTGTTAACTGCACTGGTGGAGAAATGAAGCATAGTGAGAATTTAAGAGGAAAAAAAAATTACAACCAGTGGTGCCTTTGTCCCCCTGGGGACTGGCCAGGTGGGATGGGGGCTATCTCCACCGCATACCCTGCTGCAGCTCTGTGGCTGCTCCCCTGTGCTCCAGCACTGTTTCAGATACCCTCGCTCAGACTGGGGCGGGCACCGGTGGGTTGTGACACGACCACGTCACTCGGACCAGGGCAGGGAGGGCCAGGTGCAGCATAGACACAGTGCTGGCGAAACTGCTGCGGCTACCTTGCTCAGAATACAGTGGGGTGGACGTGGCTCAGGCAGAGCAGCGTGCCCATGGTCAGTGCGGCATGGCATGGGGGTTGATTTGAATATGCATGACTGTATATTTTGAATATTCATGACTGTCAGTTTGCTCAGGTGCGAAACAGACTTCTCCAGTCGTGGAAAAGTCACACCGCGCTGTAGTGAAGCTGCTATCTTGGAAGCATGAAGTAGGAGAGGGCTGACTGTAATTTGTTTCCTTTGAAGAGTTAGAAAGGCTTTCTCCAGATTTGGTGCTGCACATTAATACTTACACATAATATGACTTAAAGAAAATAATTGGTCAGTAGTCTGAAAACCTGAGGCACATTGCCCTTTTGAGTAATGATTTTGCATATGGAAGGGGGAGGGAAATATTGCCATAAGGTTTTTATGACCTCTTCATGGGTAAATAATTATTTAGAAAACATTGATTTGGAATGAAAAGTCAGCTGTGAGGCCTGACAGTTATACAGAAGTCTGCAGGATTAATCTGGGAAAGTTATCAAGTCAGTCAAAAATCAAATTCATCCCTGAAAAAATCTGGCCTGGTTATGTCTTTATTTTGAGAAATTGAGAAAAAAGGAAAATATCGTTGATTGCTATAGGTGGAGAAAAGCATCCTTCATGTGTGTGACAGTTATAAGGCACGATATCTTGTACAGGAATGAATACAGATTAATTAAGCCCAGTGTTCTCTATATACACATGAACAGCATTCTTTTGAGTAAAGTGCTGTGAGACTTTCCAGGACATGAAAGACTTTAAAATGGACTCATCTAAATTTTCATGGCATGCTGTATAAGCCAGCCAAGTAGGGTTGGAGAATTAGGTAAGGCACCTGGGAAGTCAGAAGTCTCATAATAATCTTTATTATCTTAGATCTTATCTTTCTTGGCTCCTTTTTCCCAACTGGAAAATTAGGATACTGCCAAGGTCCAACAGACAGTGTCTGCTTTATTTATTTTCAGTCTAGAGGTTGACTTTCTTTATAATAAAGTGCAGTGGACTCAACTGCAAACTTGTTCCTTCTGCCCTTTATATCCATGCAAAAGAAGGGTATTGCAGGCAGGGAGAAACAAACACTGAGTAAGAAAGACTTCCAGACCAGTGGGCAGGTTGGGAGATAGCAGAGATAAGCAAAAAGTAGACTAGTAATCAAGTGCCTCTGGGATGGGAAGAAGCAGATTCATAAGGACAAGATGCAGCTATGGTCTGCTGTGGACCAAATATTTATTGAGTTGAATGAAACTAGGTTAGAAGGCATCCTTGTAAGGATGCAGCAGGCAGGGGAAATTGGATTTATGTTATCCATTTTATGTTGATGGTCTTTGACCTGGTCACTCCAGTTTACACTTTGTGAAAAACTGGATGGATGGATGGATGGATGGACGGGCCCAAAGAGTGGTGGTGAACAGAACTAAATCAAGTGGCAAGTCACTAGTGGTGTTCCCCAGCACTCAGTGTTGGGGCCAGTCCTGTTTATGATTTGGATGAGGGAATTGAGTGTGTCCTCAGTAAGTTCATAGACACCAAGTTAGGTGGAAGTGTTGATCTGCTGGAGGGCAGGAAGGCTTTTACAGAGTGATCTTGACAGACTGGATCAATGTACTAAGGCCTACTACATGAGCTTCAAAAAGGTGAAGTGCTGGGTCCTGCACTTGAGTAATAAGAAACCAAGTCAGTGCTACAGGCTTGGGGCAGGGTGGTTTGAGAGCCACTCAGCAGAAAGGGACTTGGGGATTGACAGCCAGCTCAGTATGAGCCAGTAGTGCTGCCCAGGTGGCCAAGAAGGCCAATGGCATCCTGGCCTGTATCAATAATAGTGTGGCCAGCATGACCAGGGCAGTGATTGGACTGCTGTACTTCGTACTGGTGAGGCCACACCTCAAATACTGTATTCAGTTTTGGGACCCTCACCTCCAAAACAACATTGAGGTGCTGGAGCAATGAAGCTGGTGAAGAGTCTAGAAAATGTATCTTTTGAGGAGTGGCTGAGGGAGCTGGGGTTGTTTGTGAAGAAGAGGAGGTTCAGGGGACGACGTCATTGCTCTCTACATCTACCCGAAATGATGTTGCAGTGAGGGATGGATCAGTTTCTTCTGTCATATATCAAGTGAAAGGTCACGAGGAAATGGCTTTAAATTGCACCTGGGGAGGTTCAGATTAGACATTAGAAAAAAATATATAATTGAAAGAGTCCTTAGGCATTGAAATAAGTTGCCCAGGGAGACGGTGGAGTCAAATGTATGAAACATTTGAGGCATGTGGCAAATGGGATTTAGGGGCGATTGTGGTGCTGTGTTGACAGTTGGACTAGATGATATTGAAGGTCTCTTTCAACCTTGAGGATTCTGTAAGAAGTTAGCAATTCTAATTTATATTCTAGTGAATATAGGTGGTTTATGTACAAAGGCCTTTCTTACCTCTTTTAAGGGAGGTTTACCTGCTAAATTGGGATCTTGTAACACAAGATAACTCTTTGTTTGCAAGATGAATTGAGGTTCTTGGAGCGAAAAGTACCATAGAAGAGTGAAATATGTAGTAGTGATTGAACTGCTGAATACTCACTGAGGTCTAGAAACCCATTTACTGTGCTTATGTGCAGCTTCTCCCTATTGATGAGACCCTTGCTGAATACTGCAGAGGCTGTAAGAAGTTAGTCCATGAAGGTATGCTCTTCTCCTCTGTTTAAGATGAGTACAAGCAAAAGCAGCAAAGATTCTGCTTGTCTTGCCTGCAGTNCCTTTTTGTCCCTTTGTTATTTTTTAATGCTGAAGCAAAGGCTCTTCAGAGACAGGGTCACTTCTGCTACTCCTGCATCTCTGGAGGTTGGCAGATCACTGCATGATGCTGCTATGGAATGGTTTCCTCCAGTTCCAGGTCCCAGTGAGGCATATAATTCTCCATAAATGAAAAGACAACTTCCCAGGCTTTATCCCAAAGAAACACACAAAAGAAAACGTGAAAAATGTGTGGGTTTTTTCTTCTGATTTTTTTTCTGTAGATAGTGCATGTCTAATTTAACTTGAAAAGTCCCAGTGAGATCCAGTTTATTAGCACTAATAATTTATATGTCTTACAAATATAAACCTCTCTTCTTGCTCATTTCTGAAGAAGTCGCTATGCTAAATTACCAAAATATAGTCTGATCCCACACAGACATCAAATCCTTGTAACTGTAATATGTATATTGTTTAAGTCAGTGGGAACTCTGGAAGTCTCTTAACACCCCAAACCAGTCATTAATTCTAAGTAGTAATATTTATTCTTATTAATTGTGGCTGTAGAATTGTGTTGGACCCTTTCCATTTTTTAATGTTTTAGGCAATGGTCCATGACACTTTGACCAGCATTTAGAAAAATGCCCTGTATGTCTTTTTCTCAGAGCAAAAATATTAATTTTTACGGAATGGAAGTGGAGAGTACAACTGAATAAGCTAGTTGCAATGGAAATAGTCTTTCAAAACATTGGAAAAGTTAGACACTTGCAAGAGCATGTGGTCTAATTTCCTGAATCTGTGAGAAAGGATATGAATTACTATATAGCTTACTACTGAACGTACACCTGAATCTTCATGTATGTAGAAAGCAAGAGTGGAATGCATGCATGAGTCAGGTCCAGCCTTTCTCGTTCTGTCTCTTACAAGTTTAAAACCAAAGCAAACATTGTGAATGACAGGAAGGCATGCCAAAAAATGAGCCAGAGCAACTTAGTGTTGGTCTGGACTGGAAAAGTAAGTTCTGCTAACAGATACCTCTCTAATTTGTCAATACTTTTTACTTTGTCTTTAAAAAATCTTGTCAGAAGCTTTGGAGTGATATTTTTTCAGTGTGTAGCAAAATGGTCAGTGCGGTAATTTTGCATATGAGCCATACTCATCCACCATTCCTCTGGCATAGCAGTCTTTCTCCAGTATTGCTGCGCTGTTCTCACAGAATTTCCAAATAAGGTTACTGAACCTTGATGTAGAGGTGGAATCAAAGATGGTGCAGTGGGGTTTTTTGAGGTTTTTTTCTTGGTTGGTGGGGTTTGGTTTGTATTTATTTGGTTTTCTTTATTTGCAGGGAGGTTTATTAGTTTGTTAGTTTGAGCTTTTTGTTTGCTTGGGTTTTTAAAGAAAGTATCCCTGTGCTTAAAACTCAGAATTTGTATTCCTTTAAGGCCACATCAAGGTGGGACCCTGCAAATATAGGCTTTGTTGCCATCTAGGGAATGCAGTAAGTTCACAATTCACATTCAATTTACTGCTTTTATGCGAAAGGTTTCTGGATTTCAGAGCCTGATGATGGGGTGACATTGAATACAAGATTGTGTAGCACTTTATAGAACTTTTCTTTTATTAGCAGCTCCATAATCACATTAAGTTAGACTGAAAATTTGAACTAATTCTTTCCCTTGAGGCCCAGCCTCTAATAATGGTAAAAATCTATGAAATAAGATGAATACAATTCAATAATTATATTGATAAATAAAATGAAAATCAACTAATTGTGTCATTCAGTCAGTTGCCTACTTCCGTTGTTGCTGCCTTTCTGCATCAGCAACTGCTAAACTTTTTCTGTCACACTTCAATAAATTTAATTGTGCAGAATAAATGAGCTAATTTTTGAAGTCACAGGCTCTATTTGCAAGATAAGGATGATGATTTATTGACCTCCTCCTAACTCTGTAAGAATGTCACCCTCATTTTTACTGACAACCATAAGAAGGGAGTTTGTTCCTCTTCACCCAGCATCTTGCTAAATCCTGCTTTGTATATTTACCTTCCCATCTCATTTTCTTGAGGTCACGTAATACACCACAATAGATCAAAAATCCCTGCTTCAGCTGGGAGCTATACAGACTATTCCAAAGGACTACCAGAACCATGGGGATTTTTTTAAACTTTTACTTAATGCTATTTTTTTCTGACGATCTTTTCACTCTCTGGATTTTGAAAGGGTGGGGGCTAATGGGAAGTACAAGAGAAAGGGCATTGTTTAGTACCTAGATTTTTCTGGAAGCTATGTTCTAATCTCCGTCATAATTCTAGGAATTCTTCTACCTTACCAGGATGGACACTCACTCCAGTGCTTGTTCACATTGATATTTTGATCATGAACACAGGAAAAAGCTGATATTAGGCATTGGACATACCTCCTGAAAAAAATTGCCTGCTTTTTCAACTTTTGCTTGTACTTCTTGGGTTTTGTGTTTAGATGCTGAGAAGATGATACTATCTGTCTGTTGTTACTGCTGCAATTTTGACAGCCATGGGTTTGTTAAATTGGCATGAAGTGGTAGNTTGGATGGATGGAGCGTGATGCCCATTTTTCCACGCTTGTGGGCCTGATCCCTGAGTGGGCGCTCGCTTGGAAGTTGGACTAGATGATCCTGTGGGTGTCTTCCAACTCAGATTAACCTCTGAACCTGTGAACATTTTCATATTACTAAATGGCTGCCTATTGAGGTGCATTGGGCTATGCAAACCAAAAAGTATTCCATGTTCGTTCTTCACAGTTAGATTGAATCTACTACTCTTCGTCTGTGATGCTAGGCAGCATAGCAAGTCAAATATATATGTAAGTTAGCTAGACATTGACAAACCTGGCTTCCTGGAAATGCACAGCAGAAGACTTTTTATGGAGCCAGGATTCCAGCCAGGCACCTAGAACACAAACTGTGAGAAACCTTTTTCTCATGTTTTAGTTGTTATATTGGACTTCTTTCTGATGCAATTTTCTTCTAAAGAAGACTTACAACCTCCTAAATATTTCCTGTCACGTGTTGGCTAGGTGAAATGCATCCTAGGGAATTGCAGCTGGAGGAATCACAACATCCCACATACAGAGCAGTCCAAATTTCTGCCAAGCTCTTCACTGTGTCTTTAGCTCAAATGCTTGTGCTCTTTGTAATGCATGCTTGTAGCAAAAGGCAGACCTATCCCAGAAAAGTCTTCTGCATCATAGCTCTGCATTCCTCCAAACAAAAACTTACGCCTGATTTAACAGCTTGCCTGGGAGCTCCACACAAACCTAACACAGACAGCCTTTGCCAGTTTTTGCTTTTTGGCTGGTAATTGCTGTTCCTGCCTGTTTTCACTGTAGAGCTGGTGTTTGTGCCTTGGTTGCTGTGGGTCACTTAATTTACACTATCTCAGGAACCTGTCAAACTGCACTGAAGTGATTACATTGATTTTGGGGGGAGCATTGAAAGTAAATTAAACCTGAACAAAACTTTCTATTTGGCAAAGAGAGCCTTGCCAACTTCAATAGGATAAAATTCCGCGAGCGTGTAATGTTTTATTGGGCTGTAGTGAAATACTTCAGAGAAAGATTTCCAGTTCATAAAACACTTCCAAAACGTTGACTGACCTTCTGTTTTGTGGGCCATTACAGTTCTCCTCTTTGCAAACCAAGTTCCAATTGTCCTGCAGATTTCTTGCACTGAGAACAAGAAGATAACATTTTTACTCAACCTTGGGCATTGTGGGCGGTATAGGAGATTTCTGAAAAGGCGAAGTCTGATTCAGATCAACATTCCTAAAACCATCACTTCCATGGAGGGGGGACTGTATACTTCCTCTGAAACAAAGAGGAAAGCCAGTAGTCTTACAACAAAAGTAGGGCTAATTTTCCAGTTCAGATTCTTTTCTGCTGTGACCTTTGCCAGATCTTAAATTGTAAGTGAAGTAATAGAACATATTTTCTAGTTAAACTGAATTGAACATATTCATCATGCTTGTAAATCACAGCAAAGATCTGCCCTTCTTTATCCCCTTTGTTTGTTTTTCTGATTATGTGGGTATGACTGAGTGTTGCGGGTCTGTTCTGGAAGTGGTTTGGTGAAATGCCACCCACTTACCACTCCAAGTCTGATTTACATTCTAGCTGAAGGGTATAAGTTTTGGTGAAGTAGTTTGTCCATAGATGAAACCAAAGTCAGGCAAATAAGGGGTCTTCATTAAAGAAAACCTATCTGAGATAAGACTTCATATTGACTGACCTCCTGAAACACTAGGCTTTTTGTACATAGTGCTGAAGAATTGGAAGCCAACCTCTTTATTCAGTCAGTACATGGCTGAGGACAAGGTTTAGATTTGGGATGTTTCTGTGTTCTTTGATGTTGGAAATCTAAGATGGCAGTTACAAAACAATCCAACTACATAGATATGGTGAGCTTAGGGAGTGTATTGTAGCCCAGGTGAAAACAAATATAAAACAGTGCCTAGAGACAGGAACCATTTGCTGTCCATGACTCACTTGGGTCCCTGTATTGCCAGACTTTTTCCAGTCCCCAGGACAGACATAATATGATTAGACCACAGCACCCCCTATTTCACAAAATATGCTTACTGCAAGATCACAGAATCACAGAATTAGTAAGGTTGGAAAAGACCATAGAGGTCATCAAGTCCAACCTATCACCTATTACCTAATCTAGCCAAACCTGTTACATAACCTGTTGCCATCCTGCTACCAACACACCATCCTACCTATAACACACTACCCTAATATCTAGGTCATGCCACCAAGTACATCATCCAACCTTTTCTTAAAGACCTCTAGGGACGGTGACTCCACCACCTCCTTGGGCAGCCCATTCCACTGAGAGATCACCCTCTCTGTGAAAAAGTTCCCTCTAACGTCCAGTCCAAATCTTCCCTGACGCAGTTTAAGACTGTGTCCTCTCCTTCTATCTCTTGTAGCTGGAGAGAGGAGACCGACTNGTCCAGATCATCAATAAAGATATTGAACAGGACAGGTCCCAACACTGAACCTTGAGGCACCCCACTAGTGACCGGCCTCCAACCAGACACAGCACCATTAACCACCACTCTCCGAGATCTATTATCCAACCACCTCCTGAACCAATACACTGTAAACCTATCCAAGCCACAAGCCTCCAGCTTAATCAGGAGTTTGTTATGGGGGACAGTGTCAAAGGCCTGTCAAAGATGTTTATTTCCACTTGGGATTTTTTTTTCAATATGTTGTGGGTTTGAGACTGCTTTGGAATATTTTATATAACATCAGCCACTGTGCAGATTTGTGTATTGTACTGTAATTACTTAAATAGGGGATTTTGTATGCTACAGCCACTGATTCATAAATTGCAGGGTATCTGCAAAAACAGGCTTTCATTGGGATTATGGGATGTAAAATGCCTGAAGGCTTTTGCCTTTGATAGCAGACCTGCCATTGCATCCACGCAGGGTTTGTCTTATAAATAGTATTGTGCTGATAACTTCCCTGCCCCATTTCCTTTCTGTTCTGAAGTGTTTTGAAAGAAAACTAGTTCTATGTGAATTATTTTTGTGGAAGTCATTAAGGCATATGTTAAGCATACTTGTTGTTGACCATGAAGTATAATAGAGAAGAAAGTTGAAAAGGTCCTTCAAAAAGGACTTAATAGTGTGAAATTTGTAGTTACACAATTTCTAACTAGAGGAGTTGTGGAGACTGTGAGGAAAACTCACAGTCAGATGTTCTCAATGTCTTCAAGGGGGTGTAGTCACTTATCTTCCATCAATTTAGGGTTATGTAGCTGAATTTTCTACCTGCTGTTGGAAATAGTGTCAGACACTGGAGAAAAAGGAGCTACTCATTGATTTAAGGCATTGTCTAACCTGGCATGTTGAACTGTTTCAAGCCCACAAGAAGGAGCACACATTGATGACAACAAGTTGTTGGCTGTGTATTCAACCAATGTGTTAGATTAGGAATCTGTGCCAGACACAGGTAAAATCTAAAGCTTTTTCCTTTTGCGAGATCCAGCAGAAACTGGGCAAGGCTATTCATAAATATTATGATAATGGCTTGCTGCCTGACTGAAAAAAACCCAACCTGTTTGGTCCAGGGATAGAAGGTTTCTGGTAAAATTTCCTTGCTGAATTTTCTGTCAGCCCGTTTCTAAATGACTTCATGTTTCATGTCATGAAGACAGAAACAGAGTTGTTTTGTAGTTGTGAGTTTTAATTATAGCAGGCACAGAATTTCAGGCATGCCGATGCTTGTATTTTTGTTGGGAATGGCTGCATTTTCTTTCCAGGGGTTGGGAAAGATAATTTTCTTAGTCATATTTCTCATATCTAGAGTTGTGCAGATAAAAACAAACAAACAAACAAACAAAAAACAAACCAAAAAACACTCCTTACTGCTATTAACTCCCTTCCTTCTGGAGTCATCACTGTTCGAGTAAGGCAGTTCAATAGAGAGTAAATGGAAGTCAGAGTATGTAAAATTACAGTGAATGTTTGATGTCCATGAGATTCTCTACTGACTTTTATTGCCATGCATAAGGGTCATGTCAGACATCATCAGTTAGAAAATCCAGGGCTTCCCAATAGCCACCCTTCTTCACTTTTGGCTATGAATGTTTCAGGGTTCCTGGTGCGGAGCAGATCACTTGTAATTTTAAAAACTCACTAAAAATACCAGGGGGCAGCAAACAGTATAGCTGTGTATATACATACTGTGTATATACAGAAAGAGATGTAAGTTCTTGACTGAAATCCTCTGTTCAGCAGAGGTTCTTTGGGTTTGGTGCTTTGTAAAGGTCTGGGGGTTTTTTAAAGACCTGCATGCTTCTACTGTCATTATTCTCAGCTCTGTTTTACAGCACTTAGCCATATAAAGTGATGCTGCCAAACAGGGCATTGGAGGAGACTCAGCCCACCAAAGCTGAAGGTAGAGCAGAACTCATTGCCATTGTTTTCCATATGTTCCTCTCTACGGGAGCTTGACTGGACCTCGACCTGAGGAAGATGCAGAATGGAAACCTAATGAAGAAACAAGTCCCTCCCGCCAGCTGTATGAAGCAGCTAAACTCTTTCGTTCTCATACTATCTGATTTAGGATGTTTCTGTTCAGGGGGACTGAGAGTGTGCACATGTGCGCATGCCTCATGTATATGTGTGTGTGTGTGTGTGTGCATATGTGCGTGTACCATTCATCCCTTGCTCTGCTAATTCTATGAACACATCTAGTGCTTGGCCTTATTCTGCAGCTCTTCAAAAGAACCTTCCCCTATTTCCTTTTCTTTTTTCTTTTTAATTTTCTTTTTATTTTTCTTTATTTTTCTTTTTTTTGTTTTGAGTTACTTTGCACTGGTTAATCATTTAAAAAATGTTTAGGGCTGGGACTGTGAAACCTTTGCTGGCAAGAATTTTTCCCCTGGAGTCAAGGAGACTACTCATTAGCATGACTACTTGCCAGCATGAGGGAGGGATTCGCAATCTGGACGTTTGTAGTTTTAAAAATATGTCTCTATTTAGCTGATTTGAGCAGCTGAACAGGGCTAGTTATGGAAATCAGGCTGTCACACTTGGGTGTTTTACTTCAGAATGCATCTTTGGTGAAGCAAGGTATTTTTACATAATACACACACACATTTAAACAGTATTTTAGTTATCGGTTTTGTGTCTTCAGTCTTACTTACAAGCACTGTGTGATACCCAGCATAAACCGAACGTTTTGTTGATAAATCCCCTCTCTATAGCCAATGTTCATGCACATTGCAAAAATGTATGTGGGTCAGTATTGACAGGAAAGCAATTGTGGCTCAATTATGCCATTCTCTTGGACCCGAATAGTGCTTGCAGGACACCTGTTTTTGAGCCTAGTGGGTGGAGGGCATAGAGGTCGAGGATCCGTCCGCAGAAGATGAAGTTGGCATGGTTATACCTCTTGTTTCTGCTTGCAAGAAACAAAACTCTGAGGAAAGAAATCTGGCTCTGTGACAGAAAACCGTGCGCTTTATATTACACCAGTTCCCTACTGTGAGTCAGTCACTCCCCCTTTTTTTCTGGGGACAAGTGAAACACTTCTGCCTCTGCTCTGCATGGCTAACAGCAGCAGTGACCTTCAGGCTCGCCACTTAAAACCGGTGTGGGATTGTCCCACTGAAATTTAAAAACAATGTTATTATTCCCTTTCCCTCTTGATCCTCCACCCCACTCTGCTACCTTGCTCCTCTGTACCCCGTGGCCATTACGTCTGGGTGCTGGGCACAGCAGTTCCCTCTTCTGTCTGCTTGTTGCTCCACCTTGCACAGAGCTGACGGGGATTTTTCGCCTCCCCGCTTTCCTTTTTCCTCTTTGATTAACTTTGGACCAGATGGCCAGTCCCCAATCTCTCAGCATGCATTTGACTGACAGGAGCCTTTGATAAACCTCATAAGAATGAAGTCATCTTCAGGTCACCTCCTCTGCCTGGCCTTTAGCATCCCGCACATACCACCATTATCTGCTGAATAGGAGACAAAGGAAATTAGCTTGAATTCCCTATCATCCCCATTATTTTCACACTGATTTAAACAATGAGGCAATGAGATGCCCTTCACTTTCCTTGGAAAGGTACAAATGTCAGCTGTTAAGAAATGCAAACAAGAGGGTTCCCATGTTAATGGTGGGCTTCTTTGTAAAGCCGTGAAGTGGTAAAGTGGATTTATTCATCTCCTGCCTGGAAAATGCTTAACACACTTATAAACAAATTATTTATTGAGTTTTATTTTATACACAGTGTGGAGTGCTTGAGAAATCTCATTGTTTTGGTCTAGATATACACAATGAAGTGATACACTGCTCTGTTGTTTTTTCCACGTGCAGTTTTCAGAGCTGCATTTGAGACAATCCTGAATTGAAATTTTGGAATCTGAACTCCTTGATATACAAAAACGTTTAGCTGTGTATGAATCCTAGTACTGAGATGTAGAAAACTGCCCAAACTTCAAGTGAGAAATTTGGATACTCTGGACAGAGGACAAAAGAGCATGAATCAGAACTGCATCTCTCTGGAGATTTGAAAGTAGTTGCCTCACATCCATTTGACTATTAACATTTCATCTGAGAAGAGAAATACACCTTAAGAATTGTTACCCTAGGGGCGTGTTAAGGCAGGCATGCTAGAAAATATCTGTAAAAAATATTTATTTTTATGAAATTTCTTTCCCAAGGTTGTGGTCTTCCACAACAAGTTGATTTTATTATCAGTTAATTCTGGGGGTTTTGGCAACTGAAAGTATCCGGATGATTGGGCACTTGCATAAAAATGTTCTCCAGATCCTGGCACACTCACATATATTGCAGGAGATTAAAACACCAATTATCTCCAAATTAACTCTTGAGAAAATTGGTAAATAAGCTGTGCTTTACATTAAAATATAACTTCTTTTTTCTTCTTTGCTTACTCTCCTTAGTAAAGCAGTCACCATCTTTCCTCCAGAACAGTGGTTGTTACAGAGTCATCTGATACACAGTTAAAAACCACTACACAAGAACATATATATATATTTCAGAGAGCAAGGATCATGCTGAGAGCTCGAAATGGTGAGTTATGTATTCCTCTTGTCTGCTATGAAACTTGGGAACAAGGATAGCATGTCAGGTCAAGAGATTGGTGAGCGGTTCTGCCTACCTTGCCAAGTTGCTAAACCTTGGTTTCCTGTGCAGTTAGTGGTAAGAAAAGTAATCTTATTACCGAAGTTAGGCATGTAGAGACGTTGATCATGCCTACTTGATGCATTGTAACTCCTCCTTACCAAAGGTAGAAGTCTGAATCACTTCTTGCTTACTGACCTTAGATGTCACTGTAGTAGAAGTTTCTAAACCCGACCTTAGCACTGGGCAGCCTGAGTGTGGTGGCACTGAAAGTAATGGGCTGTGAAGGCCTTTCTGTTGTTTTAGAGTCCTAGGTAGTGTTTGTCATCACAGAATCACAGAATATTCTGAGTTGGAAGGGACCCACAAGGTTCATTGAGTCCAACTCTTAAATGGCACCACTGTCTCTCCGGCGGGGAATCGAACCCCTGATCTCCCACATGAGCAATGGGGACACTCACCACTGTACCAAAGTGGATTTTTTTTGTGCCTTTAGCCACTGATAGAGGCTGGTCTTTTTCTTCACAGTGTTATCAGAAGTACCTTACTTCACCAGTGGCAGAGAGAATTCGAATGACGGACTGTCTAGGCTAATTTATGCTTCTGGGCATCCCTGGCTAGCTTTAACTGTGAACTCTGTGTCTAGAGAATGGTTACAGAACTGGAGGATAAGAGGACATCCAACTTTTAAATAAAGACCCTCTCCACATGAATTCAAACATACTCTCGCTGCTGAAGAAGGACGTTAATGTGGAAGTCAGGTAGCACCTTTATTTTTTTTACTTTGGCAGGATCTTTTTTTATGGTTTCCCTTACTAGTATGAGTAGAGCCATACAGTGGCACTGCAGTAAAGGATTCCCACTGAAAGCTGGGCATAAACTCAACAGAAGTCTGCTAGTTGAGAGAGGGCTTGAAAAAAGTCAGTCAAGCCCAATTAAAGTATTAATGTTTCAAACATTCCTGCAAAAATCAGAAGACATTTTTCTTTTTTTTTTTTTTAATTTCCACCTAAAAAACTTCCAGTGCAGTCTGTACCATTAAAGGATTCCAGCTGCTTTGCAATTATGCTTTGTTCTTCTTTCCTCTATATTCCATCTTATTGTGGTGAATCTTAAATCACCACAGTTTTGTTGGTGCTAACAACAAAAAGATGATCTTCTGGAGAACCTTCAAATCCTGTTACTTGTTGAAGTACTGAATGGCTAACATGAAAGGTCAAATGTCTGATTCCATTTATGAAGTCTCAACATCCTCATATTGTGGTGTTTTTATCTTGACCATGATTGACTTTGCCACCAAGTTACCTTTTTTCTGAACTCTTGACAGTCACCCCCCAGACAGTCAACTGACTGAAGATGGGCCCCAGGCTTAGCTAGCTAGAAAATGGCACAGGAACAGATCGCTTCTGCCCCTGTGATCAACAGCCCGGGTAGTATTTTTAAGGCTTCTGAAAGTACTTTTGCACTAGTAAGGGTGGGAAGCTCAGCACATTTCCATGCATCCTGCCGCATGCTTTCTGATCAAAATTTGGAGGAGGAATTGAACTTCTGGCAGCAGTTATGAATTTGGCAGCCAAGTTAGTTTCTTTTAAGGACCCTGCTGTGTCAGGGTGCAAATCAAGGTGCGAAAACAACTCTCTTAAAAGTTCATTTTCCTTAGACAGGGAAGAGTGAGTTGTATGGAGCTGACCTGTGGCAGGGATCAAAAATTGTCCGCAATAATAAGGATGTTTGTTTTTCACATACAGCTTGTCACTACTTGAGGTGTATGGCTGTCCATCTTGCTGCTGAATGGACAGACTAAAAAGATGGCCTGATATATTGGCACCAACATAGTTTTACTTAGTTCACTTTACTTGACAAATCAATCTGAAGAAGCAAAAGCATAGAAAAACTCTAATCTCAAGGTTTTGACTTTCGGGTTTTTTTAAGCAGAAATATTAACTATCTGCAATTCAAAGTAAGGAGTTGAGGTGAGGGCTTATATTTCCCATTTTGTTTTTAAGAAGGTCACAGCGAAAGCTTGTGAATGAATATTTTGCATGGAACTGCCTATGACAAAGACAAAGATGAGGGTTTGTCAGAGTGCTATGAAAAGAAAGAGAGAGAGAAAGATCGGTGTTAGATATTTAAGGTATATTTGAAAGAATGAAATAAAAAAATGCGTTCAAATCCTCAGGGACTTTCCAATTTATCAAGAAAGACACATTCTTCCTAATGAAAGGTTACTGACCTTCATGAATGTGACAGTTCAATTACAGCCCATTCATATGCAGAGCAGTCGTTGATAAAGGACTTAGGAAATGTGACTAGCATAGCAAAAAAAAAAAAAAAGAAGAGGGGGGTATGTCTAGAAAATTATTTTTTATTGTGGAGCGAGAAATATAAATAAGATTCAGTCAGGTAGTAGGACCTTTTTTTCTCTGGCCCAGCAACCCATTAGATTTGCTTCAATGAGTACATTGACTTTTCTCTCTTCTTTTTCTACTAATATTTCTGTCTTTTTAATCCTCTGAACTACTAAACCTAACAAATCATAAAGCCCTTGGGGTGCTGAGATTCAGGGCTTCAAACATTTTTTCCCTCTGACTGGCAGAGAAAGCTGGAATGTGTCCTAATGTTTTTTTAAGTGCTTGACTAGTATTTAAACTCTTAAATGGATGGAAAGTTAAAGAAACAGCAAATGCACATGCACATATATGTAGCCCCCCTTCCTTTTCCTTCCACCTTCTCCACCCCCCACGCTTCCCCACACACACTGAGCTTGGCCTCACCGAAGCTGTTAATAGCCAAAGCAGATATTGGCTAGACTCTCTGGAGCCAGCCTTCAGCCAGTGGAGGGGTGACACCTGTGAGCTGATGTTTGTTGAACTCCTCCAGGTTTAGGAAAGATGCATAATTGACATAAGGCAGGAACTGTGAAACAGGCACGTGTGTCACTGATACACACAGCTCCCTGGAAGATCCCAAGGCCAAGTTGTTGCAAAACAGCTGGAAAGAAAGAAAGAGAAATGTTTCACTTGCTTTGAAATAGTTCCAGATTATCTATCTATCTGCATGCACACATTCATGGATCTAGTTCGATGCACACATGAAGTATGCATAGAAAATAATATGAGGCATACACTCCTACATAGTACAAACTCACCTTGAGTTTTAAGGTGACAGCAGACTGAGCAGTTGTGGAGTTAGATGATGACAATCTTTTGCTTAGGGTTAACTCTCACAGGTTGTCGCAGATGGAGCAGCTGTCGTGGCCGTTGACTGCTCACTCATATTTATGTTAGCATAGGTTTATATGGAAGGCATTGTCTTCCAGAAAGCAGCAGGTTATTAGCTTTAACCAAGTGCTCGAATTCAAGTACAATCAGGCGAGTCTGAAGAAGTGCTAAACGTGCCTGTGGAAGTCAGAGCCAAAAGACATTTCCTTGACCTCCACTCCATATCTGATCTGGTGTGTGTTTCTGTGAAACAATTGATGTTACCTCTGCCCAGGTACAGGGCTGAGATTTTCCACACAGCTCAGACAAGAAATGACTGCAGGGACTGAGACTGTGAGGTCTCCATTCTTCCTAGCAGAGCAACTATGGGGAGAAGAAGCCAGTGCAGAATATTTTCTACTTCTGTTATGACCCATTATGCTTCCTGGGAAATCAAAACCACTCTCAGTACTTCAAGCTGCCACACTAGTCATCTGTCTTCCCTGTCTAGTTACCTTGTCTGGGTAAATTTCAAGCCCTACCCCTAGTGGATATTTTGAGCACTTTGCTCCCTGGGTGTTGAAATTTGTGTATGCTCTTGACAACATCCTGAGGGGCCCGTTTGGAGATCCTGCGGCTTTTCATCAGCAATCATCCATTGATACCAACTGCTTTGTGGTCTCTCAATCTCTGTTGGCTCATTTGAGTTTAGGGGATCATTGTAGAGGAAAGAACACTTGTCCTTAGTCTAATTTTAGATCAAGGGCTGGCATGGAACTTGCTTTTGCAGCACTGAATGATGATGTTTCATAGCAATGTATACAAGTAAAGTAATCAATCTATCTTTGTTGGTTCTTTCAGATGACTTTGAAATGTATAATTGTAACATATTGAATTATGGAAATCATGGTAGAAATTATCAGGATCCCTTTGGAATGGTCACATTATTACTTCTTCTTTAAGCAGAAGTTCATCTGATCTTTTTAAAGGGCTTTTTAAGGCAGAATGCTTTGTTCTTCCTCTTGTTTGGCACCTACCTCAGACCTTCATGAGGGTGTTAGGAGGCCCCAAGAGAAATTAATCCAATACATTCTCAGAGGATATGTTTCCAAGAAATCTGTTGATGCTTTGCAGGAGGTAAGCCAGCATCTGTCTTGGTCATCGTGAATTTTTTTATGTGCTTCTTGCTTTTCCTGCTGCCCAGACTGCACTAGAAGTTATGGGGAAGCTTTGACAAAGAGATGACCATTTCCACTGCCATAGTGTTTAGCTGTCTCATAGTGTGGCAAGATTAGAATCAAGGCCCTTCAAGCACTGGAGAGGAGTTTCCTAGTAGTCTGCTCACCACTTGCATTTAATGATGAAAAGAAAAATGAGATAAAAGGATTGTAATTTTTAGGTCCAGAAAAATCTCTTTGGAGTCTTTCTGTGCTATTGGATTCTCTGTAAGTAGGCAGAACAGTTAAACACTAAGTTGGAATATTATTGTATCCAAACTGAGGACTGAAACAATCAAATGTAGCATTGAGAAAGCACAAGAAGTATTCCAAGTATATTCTATGAAATTCCCAATGTCAATTCTCACATATGTTTTCTGCAACTTGCTGTAGTCTATTTGGACTATGATATGATATAAATGGTTTACTGGAATATATCTGGGCTAAACTTTCTTCAATGTTTTGTCTTTGCCTATTGTAGATAATGCATGCCATCTAGCCTTTTTTTGTTTGCTTTCTGACTGTAAGATCCACAAAACAAGACTGTAAAATATTTATCATAGAAAGTCTTATTTTTCAACAGTAATGAAGTGTATTTTTTTTTACAATGGACAGTGGACAATTTCATAAATTCTGATTTTTAGATACCTTCATTTTCATGACAGATTTTATTATTCAAAGTCAATTAAAAGCCATCTTTACTGAATGCAAAATAATAATTGTTAGTTGCAGCATCATGAGAACATTTCTGACCACAGTTGCTGTGTAGGAAAGTAAAGACCTTGTTTTCTGTTTACATTTAATTGGCAGAGTTCCTTTAAAGTTTACTCTTGGCCCTGAGACATGGGAGTGCAGTCAGGCATGTGGCTGAGAGCAGTCCTAATAGGCAGGCTGCATAACCTCACCAGCTAAAGCTCACAGGCTATTTAGGGGGTTGTTCACCAGGGGAAAAACAGCCTGCTGCCGCTCAAGCTAGCATGAACTTTACATACTGCATGCCTTGCTGATTGATTAAAAATGTAGTCATCCTTAAAGGCAAACCACCTAAGGATTTACAGCAAGTCACAAATACAAAGATGATTTTATGTAGTGTACTTTTACGTAACAGACGTTTTTAGGATGAGAACTTTGTTTGCAGTCCATGAAAGCTGGTTGGTGACTCCTGTTAGCTTGCTGGTTGAGGCAGGTTCTCCTGAATCAGTTCACATGGAAACCAAACCACACCTGAGCAAACACTGAGAGGTAGGGAAAGAATTAGTTCACAGCCACAAAAGTTAGAGTGACTTATGCATGTTCCAGTAGGGAAAACGTTCTCTCGTGGCCAATTTTTTGATAAGATACGGCAGGAGTTAATTTTAGCGGGGCTAATAAACATGAACTATTGTATGGGTGAGACCTTTCTATCTGGATTTCAAGGTGTATCTGGAGGAAAAATATTCATCAGACTTTGTCTGTCAGTTGCTCTGATATCCTAAGTCAACTGGTATGAAATAGCACACAAGAAAGCATTTGCATATATACTCTCTAGATACCAAAAAAAAGTAAGCCAAGGGATGTATGTGACAGTCCCTGTGTATCTGACAGTAGGATTAATGCTTTGTTTCAACTCAGGCAGTTTCAACACAACCTGGAAAGCATCAGGAACCAAAGAGCAGATGAATGTGCAAAAGGATGTTGTGACCAGCCCAACAATATGGTCTCTGAGGGAATACTCATATAATTGATAGTCACTGGATCAAACTATTGATATATTTTCTTGTGTAAGTAAGTGGGGGGGGAGTGGGGGGGAAGTTCCTTTTCCAAGCAGATATGATACGATACCACTGTGTCCTAGCAATCCTCTTTTCACTTCAGAAGATTTCAATACGGGCAAAAATTTTTCAGGTGCTTCTTAATAAAACTGTGGTGAAGAAGACAAAGGCACAACAAGTTGAGTATCTCACTAGTATGTATTTGACCGAGTGTATACTCTACATGTTGTGTAGAAAGCACTCTGTCTAGTGTTTCACAACATATTGCTAGAAAGAACTGGGTCTAAACAGGGCACTGGTGGCTCATATCTGCACCATGTTGCAATTATATGAGTATATATGTCAAAATTGGAGTACAGTCATACCTCACAATGCGCAGATTATGGGTCTCCTGGAGGTCCCACAAATTGCCCAACCCATGAATATTATTCATGGGAAAAAAAACCCGTGAATACGCAAATCTGGAAAAACTGCAAATACGTGAACCCGGAAGCACTGTGAATACACGAATACTAGTCGCGGGATGGGGTGGTGGGGGGAGCGTGAATACACGAATCTGGAAGCGTGAATGCATGAGGTATGACTGTATTTAAACCAACCCCAATTCTGATATATCAAAGTGTCTAGGAAGCACATTTCTTCAAAAGAGCCTTTTCTACTTTGGAAGAAGCAAGAAAAATAGTAACAGGCAAGATATATTACAAATTCTGGGCCTCGGCCCAGGAAAAGCACACGTTTTCAAGATCCTCACATTTTTACATTATGGTCTATATTGAGGTTAAAGTTTTTTTAAGGTGCAGATTTTTCTTCTGGGTACTTGAAGAGGAAACAATGTGGATTCATTTCCATTTTGTTTCTTTATCATATATAGTGGAATCTTGTGATGCTTGCTTTTTAGTAGGTTGTGAATCCTCCTTTATTGCTTGATTCTATTCTTGTCTTCTGTTTTGCAATGAGTCTTGATGGTGCTCTTAGGGCTAGGAGTTGTGGATCCCTCCTTGAAAAGGAGAGACGCCGAAACTTTCTCAGATTTTCTCATTTTCTTTTTTAGCATTCAAAGAAAGCTGAAAGCTGGAAACTTCTTAGTGTTTGCTCATCTAAAACAGCTTTTGTTTTTGTTGTATCTCACAACCATACCAGTTTTGCTGCAATCTCACTATAGCAATCAGATAGATACAGAATTGCTATGGTCAGACAAGAAGGCACTGGAAAAATGTCTCAAAAATCATATTAATAATGATAAAAACCCTGAAAAATACACCATATCCTCTTGTATATGACATGAATAACCGTTAAAGTTTTTGGTAGGATAACAAAAAATCTTCTAAGTGAGTTCTTCTCTGTTGACCACAGCAAGGGTGGGTGTTGACAAGAGATTGCTCTGCTCTACGTACCAGGCGCACAAGTTGTTAATCAAGACTGCTTTCCAATCCTTCTCTTGGGTTTCCTTCAGGGCAGTACTGTGGTGACTCCAGAACAGGACTGTGTTCAGGCTTCAAAGCAGTTTGTCCTGGTCTACTGGTTTGTACAAGGTAAGAGCAGGTTATGTTATATACTACTGTCTGCCCTTGGATTTGCTGTGTAGACACCAATGAAAAAATCCTTTCCACTAATCCCCCTGACTGCTGCAGTTAATCCTATGCACTTATTTCTTTTAGCACTGCATGTGGGTACACACAAATTCCATTACTAAGATGCCTTGTTGCCTTTGAATGCAAAGGAGCCTGAGTGATTTCATACTGGGACACATACTGACCATTCAGTGCTGCTATTAAGAAAAGAGAGGTAAGATATAATGGAGATGGGTCTCTTTCTAGGCAACCAGCTACACAGTGTAACTCTGGTGGTACTTTCATTTTTTTCATGAGCTACTGACAAAGTAAGAGTTTCATCTGGCTGTTCCACCATACATTAGTAACGTGTACATCCATTGCACAGGCATTGTTTGCACACAATTTGTCTGAATGTTTGCATGTATTGACAGTCTGACAGACAAGATAACACATTAGACCTGACATGTATGTGGTGTGTCAATGCCCATATGTCCATCCTAGGCAGTAGGTTGGATGAGCTCATATCGTTTAGCTGTTGGCTCAGTGCAGTTTTATTGGCCTGACTTGGCATGGGAAGAACTGAGTTGTCCCTTGGTGTGTTCAGCGTAGCTGGACATCTGCAGCCTAGTGAGAAACTCTTGCTCGGACCTGTCTGTGGTCAGCCAGCAAGCCCAGGCAAATGTCGCAATCCTTCTTTGAAGTCAAATTTCTGAACAGACAAAAGAGGACATGTTTGGTGAAACTGTCCCTTAGAACAGCCTTGGTAATCTGTCATTTTTTGGCCTCTTGCCTGCCATTTTAGGGACAGGAGGCCAAGATTCCATTGTTCAGTGTGACTTCTCTGGTGTAGTTCTGGAGCACCACAGAACTGGTCTGCCTTTGCTCCATGCATCTCCTCTCTGGCAAGGAAGGCCAACAGAAGAGGAAAAGCTCATAGGAAATAGGTTGTCTCATAATCCCCAGTGACTGGAGTAGCTTGGCAACCTCACTAAAGACACGTCTCATATTGAATAACCTGGGAAGTCCATGCCTTCTACTTCTTCCTCATATCAAAGATTGTTTTCCATAGAATAAAGATTAGGGCTTTTTTTTTTTTTTTTCTGCTAGAGAACGTGTGGGTAGGAAAACATCCAATCTGT
The DNA here is from genome assembly GCA_013390025.1 of Pitta sordida. Classification (NCBI taxonomy): domain Eukaryota; kingdom Metazoa; phylum Chordata; class Aves; order Passeriformes; family Pittidae; genus Pitta; species Pitta sordida. The sequence goes on along the minus strand of WEKX01012590.1, from coordinate 374,524 downwards.
CAAACTCTTCATGACTAATAAATATTAACTGCTTCAAGTATTCTAATTATCTCAATTTTTTAAATTCTGTAGCCAACTACTTAAATATTTAACCATCTGCCAAAAAGCACGCTTGGAGGTTTATTCTACAACATACAAGCAATGTTGTTGAAAATGGAAACTTTTAATATAGTATCTAGATGAATATGACATTGATTTTTTTCTTCAGTTGATGGAGATAGTGTTTTATATTTTGTCAGAGTCTCCACATAACGACAAGCCCAGTCGTCTCTAAACATTCCTCCATTTGGACATGCCTAAAGGTCAAATTGGCTCAGAAACGTTTAAAAACTTCCTGTGTTAGGATTTCGAAGTTAATTAACCCATGTTGAACACAATGGATTTAGTCACAGGATATGCCCATTGCATCTTCTGTGTGATGCAATAACCAAACGCAGTAGGATGCATCAGAACAGGAATAATGATATTCATTTTCAATTCAAGCTTAGCAAAGCAGATGTATACCAGCTGGGCTCTCAAGTCGTGGTCTTCTCACTTTCACTTTCTTTTGCATTCTTTGCTTCTCTTGATCTGGCAATGTATGTAAGACTGATGCCTTACACGGAAAAAGGGGGAAAGAGAGACTTTGAAATCCAGGCAGCAAGCAGGAACAATCCAGACAGCAGGTGATACGTATTTCAAAGCTTCAGGTCAAGATGAGTCATCAAGCCCTGAGGCCTTATATTGCTTCAGATCCCCAGATGTCTCCTCAATTCCAGAAGCCTCCTGACCTCTTTCAAGGTAATAATGAATAATCAATACTATATTTGATCCCTTGCATAAAGGCATTACAACAAATGGCACTAGGTCTTTTGAAAGGAAGAAAAACATTTTGATCTTACATTGTAAAATTGCCATGCTGAAGACTACCTTCTGGCTCACAGGCTTAATTATGTAATGACATCCAGCTGGACTACAAAAGGCTCTTGCAGAAAGCTAGGCTACTCTGGGAATAAAGTGTCTGATAGGAAATGTTTAAACTCTGAGGTCCTCTGACACACAATGACATTTCTGAGGAGGATCCTATGTTGTATCACTTTTATGTTGTTCTACTTAGGACAGAGCAACTGAAACAAGCCCATTTCAATTCAAAAGACACTGATTTTTTTTTTTGAAGACAGGGCAGATTATGGGCCCCGTTTCACCAACACGTGAAGAAAATGCCATTTTACTTAGATTCTCCAATGGGTTACACAAGAGTGTAATTTTACTTCTATTCTTTCCCCTTGTTCCTCCTTTCCCAACAATTATATGTTGCCTTTATTGTTATATTAGAATTGTCTACTGAGACACAAAAGGTGAATGATATCAGCTTGCACTATGCCCTCTCTAGTCAAGGAAAGTAAGAATGTCTTTTAGCTATGGAATAAACTGTGTTGTGTTACAGGTGTCTTAATACACATGGACTTATGAAAGCTCATTTGCTATCCAACGAAGCCAAGGAGCCTTGATTAATTCAGGAAGAAATCCTGGAGAGGTGACTGCCTTCATTCAAGATTTTGAGGTAGTATTTAATCTCCTTCCACCCACCTTCCTCATCGCCTTCCCTTCCCCCCCCCAAGCTCTGAAATGCTCATTTTATTAGTTAGGTTCCCGAGATGTCTGCCACATTGAGTAATGTTAAAATCTGAATTATATGTGGGGCTTGCATGTTGTCTGGGTGGTGATATGTATGTCTTTATTGGTTTACATAACAGTTATCTCTTGCACATAATGAAGTGCTAAGAGAAGCAGGATGTATAGCCTTGGGTCTGAAACTTCAGGCTATGATATTTCCACTAGCAGTGCACCAAGAGTATTCTACAAAATCTCTAGTATTGATCCATACATGGACTTCATGGCATCCCTGCCAGTAGCAAAGTCCATTAGCGTCAGGGCAGACTCTGGTTGTGTGTTGTATTAATGGCTGAAAGCTCTTCATTCAGTGAAGAGGCAGAGCAGTCTTGCTTCCCATCATTTCCGGCTGAGGACAAGGACTGAATGATGCTTCTCAAGCAGTGACTTCCAGATGAAGAGTCCTGCTTTCATCATCTTTAATGAGGCTAACAATTTTATGCTCTGCTTATGAGGTACAGTAATTATTATCAGGTGACTTTATTTTTTTATTCATTGCATTTGGAAATAACTAGGTGAAAATTAGAATGTACTGTTATGACTCTTGTAGACATTTCTAAATCCAAATCAAGAGAGAAGAGTCTTCTAAGATCAGAAACCTACTATTTTCTTAAGTCTTGGAGATGGAAGAGCTGATACCAATCCTGGTAGAGTCCTGTTAAATCAGGTTTCAAACATACTCTGCTCTCCCAGTCTACCTCTCAAACCATGACAATTCCCTTCCTGGAAGACAGCTGTGACTTCTGATTTCTGTGACTGAGATTTTTCACTCTTTTTCTTGCTTTGCTACTTTGGTTAAGCTATCGACTTCATGACAGCTTTTGTTTAGACTCTGTTCCCCCTCCTTCTCCCTCAATTTTCCCTCCGTCCCCCGCAAGACCCCAGTATTTCCTTTCATGTTTTGGCTGAAAGTAAATGGACCTTTCTGACTGTCAAGCATAACCAAAGCAAAATTTCATCTAAATATTGAACCAAAATCTCGGAGTGCTTAGTCATGCCCTCTGGGGTTATCAAGTTTGCAATAGTGTGCTAGTTTTCCTGCATGTGGCAGCCACAGTGACAGCAGTCTAGTACAGAAACAGTTTAAACTAGTTGAAATGCTGGTTGAGTTGCGGCAACACAGTACTCAGCACATGTGAATTAGCTGTACCTTTTCATGTAGGTTTGCTGAGCTCTTTGTTGACATAGCTATCATTAGTTCACAGATAAGTGAAATCTAGCTTGGGTGATGTAAAAGCCTCCACTACGGCAGCCATCACATGACCTCAATTTAGACATAGCTTTGAGTACTGTCAGCAAGCTTACACTGAAAGGGCCTTGCTGTTCTCCCATCTCCCAAGGGAGATCAGTGAGGTAAAGTCACAAAAGTGGGACCGTCTTGGCCTGCGAAGAGGGAGGATGTATACTGCAGGCCTTTGCAAGCCAACTTGCTCATAGAGTCCGTTTACAATCTAAGTCCAAATCCAAAACCTCAATTATGTTTAAGGTCCTCATCTACTGTCCATTAAAGACTTCCATTTACTAATTGGACAGTTAGAACAGTCTGAAAGGCCGGACTGCAAGCAAATGGATCTTTTACATGGATAATACATTTAATTTAAATATTTACATCCTAAACCACTATTTGACCATTTGCAGGCTTTGATCCAGATGGTTCTACATGGCTTGAAGTTTTTCCCAAAAGGTAGTCTCTCCCTTCTCTATGATAAACTGTCAAAAAACATATCAGACTTTTCTACCATGTTGCCTAGTCAGCTCTCTAAAATCCTATTTAGATTTTAAAAAATTATAAACAATGTACTGAAGACAACATTTCCAGTAAATAAAGCTGTGTGTTATAAGAATAAGGGTAAAAGAGTCAAAAAAAAGTAAAATAGAGTCCATTCCATGCCTTTACATCTTGAAAACATTGATCAAATAGTTTTCACTGTTTTACCAGCACTACTTCTAATGTTCTTTCCCATACTGTTGTGCAAGTTACTTGCAGAGTACTCAGGAATACAAATCTTCACCTAGCCTGACTCCTAGTACCTCTGACAAATGCTTATGCTGTGAAAGATGTGGCATTCAGCTGCCCTGGATTGAGCAGGCTGTCAGACACCCCCAGAGAAGTTACCATTCAAAGAAACATCAAAACTTTGTTTATAGTGAGAGCTATTAATCAAGGACTTAGAGCTCTCATAAGAGAGGAGAGGAACCATTTACAGGTTCACAGGATATTCTGAGTAGGAAGGGACCCACAGGATCATCTAGTCCAACTTCCAACCAAGTGCCTACCCAGGGATCAAACCCACAGCCCCAGAGCCATGGGCACCATGCCCCNCATTACTCCCAAATCCCTCTCCATTTCACCACTCTCCAGCCACTCCTCCCCAACCCGATAGCGATGCATGGGGTTGTTATGTCCAAAGTGAAGAACTTGGCATTTGGACTTGTTAAATCTCATATTATTAGAATCTGCCCATTTCTCTAGCCTGTCAAGGTCCCTCTGAAGGGTCTTTCTACCCTCCGGGTAAGGTAAAATTTAAAGTCAGTAAGTTGCAGTATATGAAAGTCATGAAATTGAAATGAATACATCTTTTGCCAGCTGGTTTCACACCCCCAGTTGGCAATCCACAAAGGTTTAGAGGGGGAATTAAATCCATTTTTCAAGAGAAATAACTATTTTTGTGATTATCATATAGATTCTATGAGCTACGCTTTGGTCCTGTCAAGACAGGCAGGCAGCTGCATGAGAGGTGGAAAGAAAGACAATGATTAAGATGAAATCACCACCAACAGCTACCGTGGGCAGGGAAGGCAGCGTTGGATCCCAGCCACAATATTTTTCCAACCTGGCTTGAATGGGCCTGATGGGATGCCATAATGTAACCTACACTGAGCAAGGTACGTGGAAAGCTCTCTGACATGGGGCTCTATTTCAAAGAAAAAATACAGGTTCCTTCCAGGTTTTAGTTGTTTTTATTTTACTTGTTTTGCTCTTGGAGCTAGGATTGCCTTCAATAAAATGAAATTTTAAAAAGTGGAGTGAAATAACACTTTAGCCTGAATTGAATGAAAAGAACTTGGAGAAGAAAGTTCTTTAAAATGAGTCTTTAAACTATTTGAAAGAGCTGAAATAAATGGTGATTGAAGTTTCTCAGCACTGTGTGAGGTACAATTCAGCTCTTGTTGGTTTTGTTCTGGTGTTTTGGTTTGGGTTTTTGTTTGTTTGTTCCACCAGAAATCATTGGCCTTCTAAGTACTGTTAGGGTGGAGGTGACTTTGGTCAGGAGACTGCTGCCTTACTTCTGAACTGATGACTCAGCTCCCACCTTCATGAACTCTGGGCACAGCCTCACCCTCCAAGCACAACTTGTTTCCAGCTAAAGAACTAATGTTTTTGTGTGTATCAGAGGTCAGGACCAAGTCCTCAGCTGTGAAGTGCAGGAATATAAATACTTTCTGGCAATTGGGCTTTTATTGTCTGGTGTGTCTTCCTAGCCAACGATTGTGGTGCCTTCTATTTCTAACAGCAATTTCCCCAATCCCTTTTGGATTACCAGAAATTCATCCCTGTGCAAAGAGTACATATATCTCTTGTACTCCCGGTTGTGTTCCATTGTGATTATTTAAGAATTGCCTGGGAACCTTGTAGAGACTCAGTCATGGAATGAGCTAAAGATTAGCTTCTATTTACTGCAAAGGACAAGAAAGTGTCACAGCCAAACATCCATGGCAGGAAAGCAGAGAACAGCCAACTGTAGCACTCCAGCTACCTCACAACTGGTCTGCCCTGAGCGCTCAGAGTTAAAATGATGAAATTGGAGGTTGAGAAGAATAAAATAAATTACCTGTTTGAGCTCACTTAAAAAAATCCACTAATTTAGTCTTAAAAAAATCCACTAATTTAGTCTTAAAAAATCCACTAGTGAGGACTATCCACAAACTCCAGGCATTCGTTTAGCGGTTACTAAATATTAGTCAGAAAAAATGCTTCTGTATCTACTGAATGGTACATCAGTTCTTGCAAGATAACTAGCAAGACTCCCCTATGCCATCTCATTTATCAGAAGATCTCACCTGTGAATATTTGTTTTGTTGTGAAATAGAGATAAAGCTGGAAAGGTCATGGCTTTAGACATGGGGTGTAGAGACTTCTTTTTAGTTCTAGTCAGACTCTGGGAGAGTCCTAGTTAGTCTAGTTAGACTAGTTATACTCTAGAAGATGCCATTGCTTTGTCCAGCAATAATGAAGAGAAATATCCACAGTTTCTTGTTGTTGGTTTGCCAGTTATCGAATACTATACAAAACCTACAAATCAGTAGCACACAACCTCTTCAGATCTCATGTGTCATTCTGTCAACTTCCCAGGATCAAGGGGGGGCAGACCTAATCTGCATACACATTAACATAAATTTACATAGGAATTGAATCAGAAATCAATGTACGCAGTTGTTATTATTGTGTATTTACAATAAACTTCACTGTAAGTGTTGACAGCACTTCACTAAACAGAGAGGAAGACAAAATATTCTTTGAGAGTCAAAGAGTAAATGAGGCACCATTTTCCTGATAGTGGTTACTCATGGCGTCCCAAAAATTTGGTATGGCCACAGTCATTGAGGAATGCAGCTTTGAGGCTCTCAGATGGTAACTGCACTTGCATAAATGGCAAAATAAGCTGATTTTCCACAGATAGGAATGTGCTTTGATCTGTGGTTGAAGAGACTGATTTTTTTCAGGGACAGAGATAAGGATGATGGAATTTCTGCATCCTCCTCCAACACTGTATCTCAATACCTACTTTTTTACTAATCTACATGAGTTCCACCTTCCTGATATCTGTGCTGCAGGAGGAAAGGTTTAACTTATCTTATGTTTCTGTCTACTTGCTAATAAACCACCAGAGCTGGCATTTATGAGTCACAGGTGAGTTCTTAGCCTGTGCTGGAAGACAGGTTACAACACTGCTGCACATTCAAGGGCAAGACAGGGAAAATTTGCAGTCTCCTGCTATGGAGAAGTCAGTGGTTCATTAGGGTTACAAGCATGACTCTTTCATTCCAAAAAAAAGGACTGTCTCCGAAAAGACTTCTAAATAGATGTGCTTTTGATGTGGAGCAGAAGGAAAAAATATTTTAAGGTTGATTTTTTCCCCCCCGAAAATTAATATGAAATGGGCATTGACATTTAATAAAATGGCCTGTAGCATCCCTGACCACAGATGATCCTGGGAAAAACTCCAAACTGCCAACACAATTGCTGGATAAGCCAGCCTAATCGACCCAGAGGGCACTGCCAGAAGAAATATTCCCTTTAACTTTCCAGCAATGGGGATGTTGCGCATTCATTAGCGAAGAGGAACAGCACGATGTGCTTGAATAAATTGTTGAGTATACTTGTTTAGATTGTGGAGTTAACTGTTATTTAGACCATTACACTCAATGCCTTTTCTCTTTAGAAAGTACAGAATAATAAGGAAAAGGATGAATGTGTCCAGCACAGGTATCTCTATACTGTGTTTTTGTGGGTTATGTTCAGGGTAAGGAGGAAAATTAATTAAACTTCAGAATGATACCCCTGTCAGTTCAGATTAATGGGGTTTGAATGTGGTAGCTCAGGAAATATTTTGTTTAGAACTAGGTGGATCTCAGCCATGGCTTGAGGGTCCGATGTGGTAGAAGTAATTGCCTCTAACCTTTATGGAAAATGTACCACTATGGGAACCTGGTGTTGTTCAGAACATCTTTTGGCAGGTCTTACGTCCATTAGGTCCTTGGGAGTGAGAGAAGAGTGGCTGTGAGTTGGGGCTCACAATCCCAAGCAGTTTGCCATGGCAGATTAACTAAACACCCTGCATCAGCTACTGCTCCGATGTGAGCTCTTAGCCTGTGGTGCGTGTGAAGTAATGCAATTTATCCTAATCTTTTTTTGACTCCAATTTATCTCTTTAAGCCTAGATCTGAAGAGCAGAGAGGAACAATGGTCTTTTTAGATACTTCTTTAGTGGACCCAACCTCAGGCTGTATCTGCACCTAGAGGAATAGGAGATAGAGTTTCTTTGTTAAGCCTTTCTGGGCTGTTTCATTCAAAAGCTAGTCTTTTGTACTGTATGAGTCACTTTTCTGTTGGCACTCTAGAACAGGAGAATGAAATAATCCTTTTGCAAATCTTGGGACAATTATTTGCCATCCTAAAACATGTTCGTGCTTTATGTCTGAACAAAAAATCATAGATAGTAATATTCCCACGAATCAGAGTACCTCAACTCAGGACTTTTGCTTACAAATCATCTAATACATTATTCATCCAGTTCCAACTTTGGTGTTTTGCTGAAGAGAATCTGGGTCATAAATTGTTATATCCTAAATTGGGCCAGTGACAGGGTGGAGTATAAAAGGGCTTTTACTACACAGCCCCAGGTCCTATCTCCTGATGCAATAAATACTTAATTTTTTCATGGAGTGTGAGATAAAAATACTGGGAAAGCTTTGACTTGAAATACACTATAACCTAGCAGTTAGACTCATTTCCTGGGAGAGAGAGGTTCAGTTCTCTGGTCTAACTCAGAAGAGGGAACTGAAACTAATCTCTAGCCTCCCAAAGGACAGATCCTGCCACAAATAGAGAGGAAGTGGTCACATTTCCTCCAGGTGCTTTCTGTGAGGCACCCACCTAAGGAGACAAGTTTCTGGAACATGAATGTTGGGCAGAGGAATGCTTAGTTTATCAAAGTGCAGATACGAGCATCAAGCTGCTTAGAGCCAGTGTGTCACAAGTCTCCAGCAACTGGATTTTAAGGTAATTCCAGCGTGCAACATCAAGCATCTGTAAACTTAGCTGACTAAATGGGAGGAGTCTAGAAGATCCGAATTTTAATTCAAGTGCGTAACATGGCAGCCTGTTCCTTTAACTTATTTAGGCATTTAGGATCATGTGCTTTTATGTGTACTGTAATCTTTTCAGCTCTTTCCCCAGATTGCTATTTTGAGCTAACCTCAGTACCCACAGAGGGCTCCATGACCCATCCACTGACTGCTGAGTTTGCTATGAGACTAACTGCAACTCTGAGCCTGGTTTTCCCTCCCATCTGGCAGCAAAAATGAAGTGCTGCTGACTGAATGACCAGTGATTCTCTTGGAAGCAGAGCTATACAGGCAGCAACAGCCAACTCTGTCACCATTTGTGAGAATTTGTAGCTTGGGCCCTGAGACATCTGGCTGAGATATTTACGTAGTCCCGTATTGCTCTCACTGAGACTCTGCGTTCACATCTGGAGTCTAGACTGAGTGACTCTGTGGGCTGGCCTTCGAGCCTCTGAACAGCTCATGTCCCCCTTGTTCTCCAGCTTTGTCTTTTTATTGGATCATTGGTTTGGTTTTTTTGTTGTTGTTGTAGGTGCTTCTATCTCATCTCCTTAGACATTCCTGTCAATACCATTTGAGAGCTTCAGGGAGGAATAGCAGCGACTGAAAGAGACTGGGTAAAAGCAGATAGGATAGGCAGGGGAAAAGGCTGTGTTGTGGCAAGGCTTTGGTTGCATGGCCATGGTGATGAGTGTTTGATTGTGCTCTTTCTTCTGAGTTCTACAGCTTTGATTGTGGGAAATGATGGTGCTCAGCTGCACAGTTTGCTTTGAACACATGTGACAAGAAGCAGGGGTTTCTGTCAGCTGTTAGAGATGACCACATGGTTGAGCCAGGCAAGGAGCTGCTGGCAACTACCCTGGGTTAGGTCTCTCAGAGAGCTGCAGGTACCACCTGGGTCATCACAGGGCAGTTCTTTCTCAAGCTGATTGAAGTTGGTCCTCATTCATTTTCTCACTTTGAGGATGAGGTACCCAGGGTCAAAGCCTAAAACAGGACACAGTGATTAGTATTCAGTAGCCTAAATGTAATGATTTGAGGTATATGAGACAGTGGTACAGGGACAGTACATGCATCACAGGTCATGTGGGAGAGATTTAGGAATCTAAAAGTGGCATTCAAGTTTAGGAAATTAATCTCTTCAGTTAGTCATATGCTCTGACTTTCTACATAGTTGTGTATTGTTTTGAACATGCCATGCTAATAGCTTTAACCTCATGCTGGTGCTGTACTTCGACAACAGGTAAACTCCTGCTTGATCTGACACTATCCCTAGCAGTGTTGGAAATTGCTGTGGCTGCCTGCCCTGAGAGAAAATCTTGACATGTTACTACCCTTATTCTCGGTCTCACTTGATCTCTTTCCTTTGGGCCTTTAGTCTGTTAGTTCCACTTGCTCTTCTGTCTGTCCTATATTCTCCTTGTAACACTTTTCCTTTGTTTTAGATTTCCTGGTTGCCTAAGAGCCCTGTCTGCCACTACCGAAGAAATACTGCTAGGGTGTCAAGGGCTAAGTAGTGTTGACAACAGTGGGGTTATGACCTGGAAATGTAGTGGAGAAACTGAATAGGCTAATAGTGAAAATGTCTGTAGTGCTTGAAAAGATGAGTACTACGGATGTACCTGGGTTTGTATGTTATATAGATAAGCCAGAATCTACATTAAGAGAATGTCACAAACTCTAGAAATTCAGGCACTGAAATACCATTCAAGTCACTCTTTAAAGGAGGGTAAAATGAGATTTCCTCTGTGCAGTCAAACAGCCAGCAACAGCATGATGGCAGTTCTAAGTAAAGGGCTTTAATCAGAGTATATAAAAAGACTGAAATGATGTTTGAACAACATGTCCAGCTCCCAAGCATTGTCTCTTTCCAGCTATCAATGACACCCATTGTGCAATAACAACATTTGCACAGAAATATGTTCTCTTTTGTGCATGGAGAATATATTGAAGCAGCCATAGGGCTGCACTAGCCTTAGCTAGAAAAGTCCCCAAGGGCCTGTCTGCCAGCTGCTGACTGATGCAGAGCTCCTGCTGCTGATAATAGGGTACATGTGCTGGTGTTGAGCTGAGCTAGGCATCTGGGACACAGTCAGATGTGCTCAACAAGGATCAAGTTCAAACCTGTTTAAAAAGTTAGTTCCCGTCAGTGGTGATTTAAGCTAAGTAGCTTTGCTGTGTATTGGAAAGGACAAGGAATGCTCACACAGTCAGCTGTGTATTTCATCTTGGCTGTCACATTGGTGATTTCAACACAGCCAAGGGAGTCAGAAAGACAACAAACAGCCAAGATCTGTGGCATTCTAAATCATGGAGACACAAGGTGCTAAAGATGTATTTCCATTAGCTATTTGCCTGCTTGTGTGTAGCAGAATTATGCTACATACTTCACCTTCTCTTTCTATGTAGCTGAAATCAAGAGATGTGAAGATTTCTTTTAAGATGTAGATCATTGTTCCATGAATAAAATGGCTATTGTTAGTTGAATGCTGCCGATCTATTCAGGAGCTCAAGTGCAGCAGGCAAAATGTCAGTCTAGGTAAGCCTAGAAAATGCAGATTTTGCCGTAGAGATTAACATATCATCATTGGAGAGCAAACATAAATTCCCCCACTCTACAAAATGCTCTCACCGGAGAGGAAATTAAAAAATGATCACTGCATTGTTCAAGAAACATAAATACACCATTAATTAGGCAAATGAGCATTGTAAATGACATTTGTGATAATGTCATATAAATTTATCATCAGCCATGTTTCTTCTAGGAATATCTCACATGTACTAAGCGGTATATACCATTGTGTGAATAGTTCACACCATCCACTATCACAGAGATAGGCTATATTGTTTTCCAGACTTGGAAGCCAGAGTTGGCCTTGTATCGCAATAGTCATATTGAGAAGTTGCTGAACATGGCTCCTCTGTGTTTCCAAAAATTATTCAGCTCTTTCATAAACAGAGTGTGTTGCACAGCAGGAAACGCAACTAAAGATCCTAGTGATTATCACCTCTGAGAAGTATTAATGCCATATTCATTCTGATGAAGAAACTGAGTTCCAGAGCAGTAGCACAACTGTAGTTATTCAGCTTTTTCCTTAGAGATGTCCAGTGAGGGCACCCTCAGGTAGCTCCACAAAAGTCTTTAAGCCCTAGGTAGATTCCTGAACTACAGTTGAGTCTCCTATATCACAGACCCGTGGTCTTAATCGGGTTCTGAGAAGTCCTACTTCCGCGTTGAATGGCAGCTCATTAATATGCAAATTTGCCACGCACCCTCAAGTGGCCCCCTGGCGCTGTTTTGGCTGTTTATTTCAGTGTTTGTGTTGGCCCTTCCTGGTGCCCGCAGCCACCCCACGCTGGGAAAAAACCCTTTTCGGCTCAGCCAGGGACATGGGTGCAGGGAGCTGCCCAGGCTGCTGTCCCGGTGTCTCACGGGGTGGGTAGACCTGGTCTATCCATACTCAGGGTAGACAAGTATCTCCTGGAGAGTCACTCAAGAAAGTCTCGGACACCTGAGAGTGTGTAAAGCTTTCATAACTGCACAGCTGTGGCTCCAGGGGAGTGACCCCGCTGTGCCGGGGAGGAGCGAGGGAGGAGTGGCCCTGCTGTGGTCAGTGCCGCACCGGGGCCGGGGAAAGTGGCAGTGCCGCTGCATTCTGGGGCTGGGGCAAGGGGTGGTGCCGTTGCGTTCCAGGGCCGGGGAAAGAGGCAGTGTCGCTGCTGCCTTCCCGGGGCTGAGGCCAGGGAAAGCAGCGGTGCTGCTGTGGCGGCTATGAGGGTTGATTTGCATATTCATGACTGCCTAATTGAATATTCACGCATGCCAGGTTGTGCATGCACAGTTGCGAAAAGGGGCCTTCTTCATCGCTAAAAAATCATGTCGCTATGCGGCATGATTCATGCCACAATGTGGGGGGCGCGAAGTGCAAGAGGGCCAACTGTATAAGTAAAACCCACTGTCGAGATGCCAAGTGGTTGTTTCAACAGGAATTTAGCTATCAACTGGAGGGAGAGAAAAAAAAAAAAGAGAGAGAGAGAGAGAGAGAGAAAAAAAAGAAAAAAGGGCATAGTAATTAAGTACCTTTCTGGCTTGGACAAACTATCATTGATACACAGATGACTTCCTTCTGGAGCAAATGGTTCTGTCTGCTAAGCAATCACTTTATCATTATCTATTTTATAGTGAAATGACATTTGAATAAAACCAAGAAAAATGGTTTCAATTTCATTACCCTGGCAAGGATCCCACTGGCCACAATAGTATTTTACCTTTGCATGGATTAAGAGAACAGCAGGATCTGAACAGCTATCCACTTAGTTGGGTTGTTGGTATTTCTAAACCTATAATAAGGCAGGGCTGAATGCAAGTATCTTGTAATGTGAATACAGGGATCTTACAGCATCATTGAAAGCCTCTTGAAGACAATGCATACAACATATGAATGGAAGCTGTAATCTATAATGCCACAAATCCTTTATGAGGATTATCTCTCTTATCTCATCTGACATCAGAGAATTATATGTAATATAGACTCATAAAATACTAAGTCATGGAAAGATCCTTTAGAAAATGTAGCAGAGAGGAAGTTTCGTTTGTTTCTAAACTGGGGAGAAGAGGGAAAGCTCTGCAAATGACTAATGTATCAGAGCTAAAGTCCTGTTTGGGTTCACTGTAGATCTTGCTCACCTGGGAGAACTAGCTGAGGGAACCAAGTCCCCACTGTCTTGCTTTGCATATAGTCATTTACAGCCATACCTGTGCCACCCTTTGCATAGGTTCAGTCAGACTGCATGAGTGTCAGGGGCTGGGGAATATTTAAGACAGCCAATTATTAAACCCTGAAGCTCCACACTGGCCAAACAAAAGCCTTAGATTTGAATAACTCAAGCTCAGAGTAGCATTGCTTGATACAGTATATGAGGTTCAGTTGCATACGTAAACATGCCTAAACTCANGATCTCTATGGTCTTTTCCAACCTTACTGATTCTGTGATTCTGTGATTCTGTGATTCTGGTAGTTCTCTCCTGCTGCCTTCATTTATTTTTCTTTATAGGACCCTTCTAGTTTCTCCAAAGACAAAACCTGTTAAATATGAGGCAGTTTCCCTGCGTTCTCTGACTTTCCTTGTGACTCCTACCTTTCGTGTCTCTTTTTCCATCAAGATGTACATGATTCTAATCTAGCCTTGTATACTTGCTCTAATTACCTTATTCTCCCCTTCTTCACACCTGCCTTTCATAATATGTTTCTCCTTCAAATTTTATTCCAGCTCTCTTTTTTTTTTTATTAACAGTAAAGAAAATTTGGGTTTCTCCTTCTCAGAAATGCTTGTCAGCACCCCTTCCCTCTCCACTTACCAGCCAATTACCAGCTCTTTCCTTCCTGTAATGTTTAACTGCATCTCTAATAGTACTGAGTATGTTGTTTATTGTCTATAAGCCAATGTTAGAGGGGCTGCCTTAGACCCTCTTCTATCCAGCCTCTACACTTCTCATTCATCTCAAGCCACTCGTGCCAAGCTCTCTAATAGTGGTAGGACAAAAGAAAAGAAGGGAAAAGACATGTTGGTATACCTTGTTATTGTAAATACCTATTTTGTATTCTTCTGTTTTAGAAACTAATTAAAATCCCACTAAAATTAATGAAATCTTTCCATAGATCCCTAGACAAGGGCCAGAAAAATCTTACTTTATGTGAGTCAGAGTTCAAGAAGGAATTCCAGTATTCTCATTCATAGGTGGCTCATTTCCTGTAGCTTTCACACTGTCCTTTCCACTCGACTGACCTCTGTCTGATCATATACAATCTTCTTTATATTCCCTCTTACAGGATAAGTAGTTGGATATGCATAGAAGAATGTTCCGTTTCCTGAAAGAATTTCTTGGATTCCCTGAAGAGATTAGTTTAAAATTTTAATTAGGGGCATTGGCAGAGTTCCCAAATTCTGGTATGGTAAGGATGTGGTTTTAATTTTAATCGCCCATTTTGGTTCTTATACAATGCATAGGATTTCTGATGAGTAGTTTACTTGAAATGACGCATGTTTTGTCCCTCCAGTTTTTGTTCATCCCGTTAATACAGATGAGTCATGATTGGCAGCAGTGTCTTGTTTTTTCTTCCAAAGACTGGGGAAGTTGCCCAATATTCTGAGGACAATTGTCCAAAAGATGTCAAAGTTTGAAGTGACCAGTAAAAGTTCTACTAAAACTCTGGAAGGCATACAGGATGCAAGTGTCATTAATTAAGCTCAAAACCCAACAGTGCTGTGGGAACCTGGCATAAAATACACAAGCTGAATTTTGTTTGCAACTTTCTTCTGTTTAGGAATTCATTAAAGGGCTGAAGCCTTTGCAGAGATTTCAGGACCCAGTGCTAGAATGGCTAATTGCTGGCTCAGTCTTTTGTATACATACAGCACATAAAAGGACTGTGATCAAAGAATGCAGGTGCTGCTGAGGGCAATGAGAATGCAAGTATGGTGATTGCTTGATGAATACAATATATAACGTTTCATTTAGCTGTGCTTTGCTTTGCTCCATGATAGGATTTTGTAGGAATTGTGGAATGATTTTGACTGAAGTGATTTAGCAAATGGATTGTTTAAGCAAAACTGAAAATTTATACTTCTTTCATCTTCCTCCGGTTTTTTTCCTCTTCTAGCACCTGAGGGAAACATAACCACTACTGCAGATCATACTTAGATGAAGGCTTTATTAAGTTTAATTTGGTTTCGTCTTCTTCAGTATGTTTGAGGTGGCTATCACAGATAATTTTTCCTGGATGCATGATCTTGTTGTGGGGGACAGTGGAGCTATATAGCAGTTTAGCTTACATATCTTCCCGGTGAGTGAAAGAAGTCACAAATATTTTTATGCTTATATTTACCATACCCAGATTTTCTCCAGTTCCTGCTCTGTTCTCATCTTGCCAATCTTTTTTTCATATATTGTTCTCATCAAATAGCAAAGAGAAGTTTATTGTGAAGCTTTCTCCTTTTTTAACAACCACCCTAATTGATCACCTCCCAAAAATAGCACAAGGCATAAGAAACAAGTGGAGCTGTGGACCCTGTCTTGGAGAGCATGCATGAGTAATTAAATAATATGTCCTTCTGTCACCATTTTTGCAGAGAGGGGAATTAAAATCTGTGTTCACAGGCTGAGAGCAGGTGTCTGTGATGAGAGCTCATGCTGTGACATGGATGTAGCACATTCTTACATGAAAAGCCCTGGCTGATGAAATGACCACAGGAAAACAACATGGAACCCTCCCAGCACAATCAGAAGAAGCTCAATTAAGCTCTGTGGTTATTTTTAAAGTGGGTGTATGCCTGTTTTAGAAGAGCATTGGGAAAACCAAAAACATGGCATTTGTTTAAATTAGATTCTGGTCTTCCTGACATTCCTCAAGCAAATTGTCTTGCTCCTTGCAAGGTCAAATGATACAGTAACTCAGAAATAAACACACACGTTTACATAGAAGTGATTTAGTACCTTGTCCAGTGTGGGTTTAGATGGGTTTTTTTGTTAGTTGTGGACATTTTTTGATTTGGCAGAAAGCAGCACCAAACTCAGTTTCTGCAGTTGTTCTCGACACAGTTGTTTTAGTTGTAATTATATGAATGAAAGCATACAGAGACTACAAATTCCCTATAATCTCATTAGAAATTTCACTGGAGTAGGTAAAAAATAATTGGCAAGNGTCCTTCTCAGACGTGAGAGCAGGCTTTGTCTGAGAAATTCGTTAACCAAATTAGACATAAAATAATGATGGGATGAGAAGGAGGCAGCAAAGGATGGGGGTGGGAGGGGAAACCTGGACAGGGATAGCTAGAGACAGTTCTCTGCTAGGGTAGCTGATGGAAACAATGGTACAGTACCTTGACTAATGTAGAGCTAATTAGAACTGTATAGGACAAAGCACTCCTAAATATACTATAGGGAACAATGCTTCTATGGTAAATCTATCCCTAGTGAAGTTTCATTGACTTCAGTGGGTTTTCTTCTGGGATGAATTTGGTCTGATAACCTAATAAGTCTTTTTTGTCTTTAATTTTTAAGTACCTTTTGTCAGAAGCATGGCAAGGAACTTCTGTCTGAATTTCAAAAGTGCTGAACACCCACAATTCCTAACAAGGTCTCAGGAATT
>WEKX01012590.1:336754-356403 GCA_013390025.1 Pitta sordida | reverse complement strand
CTTCTCAGACGTGAGAGCAGGCTTTGTCTGAGAAATTCGTTAACCAAATTAGACATAAAATAATGATGGGATGAGAAGGAGGCAGCGAAGGATGGGGGTGGGAGGGGAAACCTGGACAGGGATAGCTAGAGACAGTTCTCTGCTAGGGTAGCTGATGGAAACAATGGTACAGTACCTTGACTAATGTAGAGCTAATTAGAACTGTATAGGACAAAGCACTCCTAAATATACTATAGGGAACAATGCTTCTATGGTAAATCTATCCCTAGTGAAGTTTCATTGACTTCAGTGGGTTTTCTTCTGGGATGAATTTGGTCTGATAACCTAATAAGTCTTTTCTGTCTTTAATTTTTAAGTACCTTTTGTCAGAAGCATGGCAAGGAACTTCTGTCTGAATTTCAAAAGTGCTGAACACCCACAATTCCTAACAAGGTCTCAGGAATTACAGGTACTCAATACCACCACAAATTACAGCTGAATGAACTGTTTCGCTCACACGCTGTGAGTTTGCTTTCTATACCATACCATCACATCACCCTAAGCTAACCTCCTGAAACTTTGGGGGAAGAAACTTTCTATATATAGGTACAGTACCTAACACAATGCAATACAAATTTTAGCGAAGTCCTCCAGGTACTAGTACAATAAAATTAATTAGAAAAAACACCAAGTAAATTATAATTTCATACTATTTGTATTTGCAAGGCAATGGAGGATATCTGTTTGGGTTGATTATGTATAGATTGGCATAATTTTGTTAACCAGTTTCCAGTTGTCCATGGTCTGATTTGCCAGATACATCATGTCCAGTGAGCTCATAGTTTCTATGAACTTAGAATATGTATCTGTTTATGACTCTGCAAAAGCCACATTGAGAAACAGTAAAATAAATTAATGTATCCTATAGAGGAAATTACAGCTAACATCTCTGAGGTGTATTCAGGACTATCATGTAAGACCCCAACAAACTTTTTTTGAAGAGTTCAGGTGAACATGCGTTCTGGAACATTTTTACATTTACTGCACTACTATTGTAAAGTTTCTTATTGTAAAGATGCTTTGGCTTCCACTCTGTGGAAGATGTACATCATGTAGATAATTATAGTGTTTAATAGAACATTTTTTTTCTCATTTAACTTTTTGACTTTATCTGAGAAGAAAGTTAGCAAACAAATTTCCAACAACAGAATCCCCCACCATTTAGTGAGCCATATTCTGGTTTTATTCTGAGGGCTGGCTCTGAGAGGACGATTAGTAGTTTATCTCCGTTACTTCAAAAACCAGATCTGTTTGATTACCCAAATGTTACATTTTAAAAAGGGCAGCTCCTGGGGATCTTAAAGAAATCTACAATGCAACAGAGAAGGAATGTAAGACTGTTTTGGAAAACAAATATAATGAGGGGAAAACATAACATACAATACATTTGGTGTGAACTTTTCCCAGAAGATTGCTTGAGCCTCATAGTTCAGTTACAACCAAAGTACAGTGATGCTGGGCAGCCTGCCAGTGCTTGTTATTGTAGTACTGTGTGAGCCAGTTCCCTGGTGAAGAAAGAAAAGAGGAGAGAGAGAGAGACTTTTCTTTGCCTCTCATAAGTGTCCCATGCTTTCCTCTCTGCTCTCGCTGAACACCCTCCCGTTCTTTACATCAAGGTGCTTTGGTGAGTGCTACACTGTGCAGATGTCACACCACTAGTTTCACATGTGGTACTTTCACAGTTCAAGAGGGCTGACACAGGGCTGCCTTGCCTCATGTTCTAGAGGTTTCAGCTGACAGCTCTGCCTGACAGTCTAACAGTAAGGCACCCTGTGATATGCGTAGTGCGGATGAGTAACACCTTGTCCTCACAACAGAAGTAGTTGGGACGTGAAGCATTCCTAAGAGTGGGTGCCAGGCTAAGTTGCATGTCTACACTGAATTTTGCAGTCAGATGTGAGCCAGGATAGCTTGGCCTTAATACCATGCTACAGATGCCAGTGAGGCATCTCTGAGTCGTTCAGAGCACTGGCAGACCTCCTTCGTGTCAGCCTACAGTGCACAGACATAGATGAGTTAAAGGCTCACAGTCTGGCCCTGAATATATAGCAAAACTGAGTATGGATGAAGGAGGCTTCCCACGTTCTTGTATCTATATTCTACCTGGAAATTCATCCAAGAACATTTCAAAATCAGCAAACATGGCATGGGGTTGTTTTTATTCTATCCCTTCACATCCACACACCTCCTCTTCATGCTGATATGTTGCCTTTAACCCTGAAACTACCGCACTCTCTGGGAAGCACTTACACAACCTCTATCAGAAGCATGCTGGGCTCCCAAATGTGATAAGAAGCTGATAAAAATTATCTGGGCATTAAAACAGCCTTAGTAGAAGAATGTTTAGCTAAATAGATACCATCTGTCCCTTAAAGAGAGCACATCCTTGTTCTGCCCTGGCCTGACCACTGTGAGATATTGCTTTTGTGACGCAGTCCATGTGTGGATGGGATGTTGTTCCCAGGACCTGGGGAAACTGTTTATGCAATGTGGACTTTATGAGAAACAGTTACAGTGATTTTTTTTTAAAAAAAGAGTTAAAGATCAGTAATGAAAACAATATTTTTGCCTAATACAGAAAAGTACTGGAGTGGATCAGCTCAGCTGAATGCTCGTATTGGCCTGTACAGCACATTTCTTTGGGGTAGCCAAAGAGGAAAGGAATCCCAAAGAGCTATAAGCAGTACAGATTACCAAGAGAACTTGCATGTCAATAACAAACACTGCAAATACTTTCCAAGGGACACTGGCAGCTGGCACACAGCACTGACTCCACAGGTTTTTAATGCATTTTCTTTACCCTCCTCAGGGACATAGTGGAGCAGAGCTTGGATAGCCTGATACTACAGATTCATTGAGCTACAGTTCATTGAGCTACTATGAAGATACCTAGGAAAGAGGTTAAAGACAAGAATCAGAGAGTGATTTGCTGTGAGAATGACTGAGAAAACTTTGGGATTTATGAGACAGAAGAGAGAGTGCAGTCTAACCTTGAGCCAAACTCAGCATATCATGAGGGTCCCAAGAACAGAACTGCAGTCGGGTCTCCTATAACACGGACCCACGGTCTTAATTGGGACCTGCGCAGTCCGACTTCTGCGTTGAATGGTGGCTGTGCCACCGCCGCCACAGCCGCCCCCACCACGGCCGCTCCCGCCACTGCCCCCCACGCCACCCCTGCCGCCCATGCAGCCCCTGTTGCTGCCCGCGCCCCCACCACTGCCCATTCCACCACCCAGGCGGCCGCCACTGCCGCTGCGGCGGCAGGTAACACATGCGCAGTTGCGAAACGGGTCTCCTACATCGCTAAAAAATCATGCCGCTAAGATCTGAAGCCGCAGTATGGGGGGCGTGAAGTGCAAGAGGGCTGACTGTACTATCATACTTTCCCACAGAGAGTCAGGTAGTCAGATCTGGAGTGAGATAGCCACACCATCCAGCTGATCTAAGCAAATTCCACCTATGTTGTACAAGTGAGTCTGAATGTCTACCACGTATGTTATTGAGAGGTCAGGCTAGCTTGGGTGCCTCATCGGGTCACCTAAAGACAGACAGATCAACACCCCATGATGGATGGCATTAATAGTCCTTAATGGTTATGACTAGCCTAACTTGGGGCCTCCCCTTGCACCCCTTTCCGTGGACTGAAGAGCACCATCTCATCTCAGGCCTTGACCTCCATCTCTGTTTGAGCTGTGTTGTAGATAGAGCAGAATGGAAGAGCAGATTTGGAAGGGACTTACATTGATCATTGAGTCCAACTTCCTGACCAATTCAAGGCTGACCAAAAGTTAAAGCATACTATTAAAGGAATTGTCCAAATGCCTCTTAAACCCTGAGAGGCTTGGGTCATTGACCATCTCTCTAGAAAGTATGTTCCAGGGTTTGACCCTCTCAGTAAAGAACTGTTTTCTAATGTGAGGTTCAAACTTGCTCTGATACATCTTTATAATATTCCCACATGTCCTGTCCCTGGATCCCAGGGAGAAGAGATCGACACCTCTCTCTCCACTTCCCCTCCTCAGGAAGCTGTAAGGAGCAATGAGGTTGCCCCTCAGACTCCTTCTCTCAAAACTAGACAGGCCCAAAGTCCTCAGCCACACCTCACAAGATGCGCCTTTCAGCTCTTTCACCAGCATTAGTGCCCTCCTCTGGACTCATCACATCCTTAAATTTTGGGGCCCAGGACTGCACACAGTGCTCAAGGTGAGGCCACACCAATACTAAATACAGTAGGAAACAGAGGGGGTGTGCCTGTGTCCAGTGCTGTCCCCAGGGCTTTCTCCTTAGAGGACCTTAGCTATGTTGTAGGTGGTTTGTTTTCTGGATGGCTCTCTCTGTTATACGATTTCGGGGACGGGGGGGAGTCCCCACTCCTTTCCTTGGTCTTGTCTATTTTGAGCTTGACTGGGGTTGTTGTGGTCAAAGGGCGAGACCCAGTACTTCTTATTGAAATGCATACAACTGGCCTTGACCCATCGAACCAGCGCGTCTAGATCCCTGCTATAAATTAAAATCTCACAGAGCACCTCACCATCACAACTTCTGTGGGGTCAATTGTGGTATTTCTCAGAGGAAAAGATTTGTTAAAGGAGACAAGCAGGCTATAGGGAACTGATTGCTCCAGTTCATCTGTAATGGGATTTTAGCTTTAATTTCCTGAAAATGTCAAGAAGCAGGATGGCTGCTGTAAGAAACTGAGATCTCAGGAAAAGGGACAAGATTTCCTTCATTCTGTGCCTCAATATCTGCAAAGGAAAGGAGGTCTATTAGAGCCCCAAGAAGAGGACATTGAAGAGCTTTACTGCTTGTATGACTTGATAATGAGGCCACAGTACAAGTCTGTGCTCCTTTTTCTCTTAATTACTTTTGATTCTAAAGTGAATCTATCACCCTGGAGGTGTGTGGTTTTGAATAGGTTATTCAGGCATGAGTGGCCTCAGAAGTGTTTTTAAGGCTTGGAGCAGGAGGATTGCAGAGGTATCTCTTCAGGGAAGAGCAGTCAGAAAGGGAATCTTAACATAGAAGCTATCTTGTGATCCCAGAGTTAGAAACACCTCCAAGGTTATACACGGTCGCAGCTGCCTTGGGAACATGTGAGATCCCTATTCAGCCCAATTACACTGACAAGAAAGACCAAACAGTGCACGCAAAAATCTGTAGAGGTTATAAATATGCAGGATATTACAAGATGGAGGGATCCCGAATCAGATATTTCTGATGTAAGGAACACTTAAGGAACATTCAAGTTGTTGAAATATTTTGTTTGTTTTGATTTTNTGTAAACAGCGATGAGGTCACCTCTGAGCCTCCACCTTCACAACAGAAGATGACATGTACAAATAGCCTCCAAAGTGCCCACTAATTGTCCACAAAAGGGGCAATGGTTAGCGAAGTGTATCCTTTAAAGCTGCTTCATTTCTGTGGCTACATAAGTAAAAAGTCCAGAAAGGGAGAGATGCCCATGGAAGGATACTGCTTTGACCAGTTTGGGGGTCTGCAGCATAGCACTACCAGGTTATGCTTTACAAAGACCATAATTAGCAGTGATATTATTCAGAATAGTGCTTCAATTAAAATACTCTTTTGATTAAAACTCAAACCCCCGGGTCTTGGAATTAGGCGCAGAAGCTGAAGCCTGCTATCCAGTTGATTGTTCATACAAGAAACTTCAAATGTTCTTAACTGTATCAGAGGACAGCCAGGTAAGAGGTTACATTCAGTTCTGTGGTTTGACATTTTCAGGATCAGACGCTAGGGAGCACATTTCTTTCTGTCATGGGGGGGGGTAAAATGAAACTTCTCTTTAATGGGTGCTGGTGAGAAAGGCTGATTGTATGACCTGGTCTATTTTCATTGCATGTGTTATGCAGATTTCGTTAACAAGGAATCCTCAGCTAGGAAGATAAATAATGAGAAAACATCTGTTCTTTAAGCTCTGGACTGACCTATAAATCTTCATGACGTATGCAATCTCAAAAGCAGAAATCATTTACAGATTGCAAAATTCTCTCACTCATATTGATTTTCCTTTTATTCTGTTTGTTGGTTTGGTGGTGTTTTGTTTATTTGCCTGTTTGGGGGGGGGGGGCTAGCAATTTTTTTGTTTTTACTTTAATTCTTAGTAATTTGGAAGCTTAAATATGAGGGGGTTTTGTCGCACTGTTTCGTTATAACTGATAGGAGCTGCTGTGAGGAGAGCATGGCAACCATAATAACGCAAGAGGGTGGAACAGACAGCCCCTACAAGGAGCTGTCAGGCAGAGAATAATGACAGGGTAGAGGATTGATAACTAATAGTTTGGATGATTTACTATTGAGAAGCTCTGGAGAGTGGGATGCTTCTTCGCCTGTTTATTTCAACCTCACATGCTGAAGAAATGAGTTTGCTTTTCTGCTTTAATATTTTACTGTAATTTTCTACCAGGGAATGGGAATCTGCTTTTTTCTTCAGTGCTTCTCTGTGGCCTGCCTCAGAATGACAAGGTTACTGTTAAGAATAACAAGAGGTTCCTCTCTCCTTTTGCCTCTAGAGCTGCCACAGCAGCAAACATTTAAGACAGCAGTATCAGTGATAACCATGAAATTAAAGAGGCTAGAATTCCAAGTGCTGTGGAGAGTGTCAGGTTCAGTATTCAGAGAAGGACGTTAGTGTGGCGTATGGCACGAACTAAAATAAGGAAACTCTGCACTTGATCCTTGTGGGTGCCTTCCAACCCCGAGTATTCAGTGATTCTGATCTTGAATTTTCCTGTGATGCTGCATGTAAGTGAGAGCTTCTTATGCATCAAGTCATCTGTCTGTTTACTGTATGGTCAGGCTAATTTTATTCTCTATTTAATGTTGCCTTAATCTAAACATTGACAGAGGTGACGTTGGGGTAAATTCTCAGGAGATTGTGAGCAGTATAAGTACCATTTATCTTGAAAAATCATTGAACCATCTGCCTGCAAGTGAGTAGGGATGGAGTAATTTTTCTCTCAAAGCGTTCTTCCCATGAGGCAGTATCCTTGGTCTGTTAATTCACAGATAGATCTATGGGTAAGGTGCCTATTGAAATCATTCGCTTACCTGTCCCAGCCTGGGACTGATGGGACAAGTAAGCTGGGTTGGAAACTCAACCATCTTCTGGGAGTGGTGCTCTCAAGGCAGAAATCACCCCATTCTGTATTACAGTAGAGAGGCATGACTGCAATTCTGGAATGGCAGAGCTGACACTATTCAGGCACACAAGCAAACTAAAAATAAGATAGTGTTTTATAGTTGAAACAGCAATTCAAGGAGCAAGAGCTGAAATTAAACACATGGTGATACACTGTTTTGTTGTTTCCTGTGCCCTTAATACCATCTGCTTAAAAATTAGGTGAATCAAAGTGTTCTTCTGAAGGGCTGTCTTTATTAGATTGATATTTTCTTTAGGTGGAGCAAAGAATTTTGTCTAAAAGAGGAAATATTTAGGAGCCTAATCAGAAAATCAGTGATCAGAGGAGGGTGAATGCTTTTGACTGACATCAGGAGTAAAGCAGTGCTTTGCTCTTTCAATTACAGGTTTAAGACTGCCACAATTGACAGATTAAAGGTGTTCACCCTAATCCAAAATTATACTTTCCCCAGTCAAATTGACCATTGTGTCAGCTTCAGTTTGTTCAGATACATCACCCACAGTGACTGATTCAACTGATTCACTTGTACACTCTTTGACAAGGTCCCTGTTTTGTGTTCACTCCTTACTCTTGCTATTTCCCTTGTCAGACAGATACTCTAGAGGCATTTCCATTATCTCCCATGTAGCTGTACCTCAGAAATGTACTGGACTGGAAAGAAAAATCCTCAGGCCAATTATTCTGACATAAACTCTACTTATCAGAAAGGACTGGAATATGAAGCACAAGTTAAAATAGCTCAAAAATAGGACACATTCATACAGCCATGCACATCCCAGGCAGACACCTAAATAATGCTGTGCTCAGAGTCTCTGCCGTAACTGAGAATGAATGAGCACTTTTAAATAAGAAAGAACACAAACATTGCCTCAAAATCCAGATAGAAAGAGTCTCTCTGAGAATTGCTGAGAAAAGCTGGAAGTGCTTTAATCTAAAACAAAAGCAACAACTTGTTTGCAGGGATCTTCCTTGTATTTTTTCCGTTAGAAGCAGACGTAGCCTACTGCTTGGAGAACACTTACTCTGAAATCTTCCCACTTCTCTGAAAGAGGAAGAAAAACAACACGTACAAATTTCTGAGAACCTTGTTGGTGCTGATGCTCTTCAGCTGTGGAAACAAGAAAGAAGAGACGAGTTGCATTTATTTTCCACAAGGTGAAGAAAGAGGAGGTACTTACAAGCCAAGAGAGTGACATGCAGTTAGTGAGTTTTAACTTTAGCCAGATTCATATGTGTGGGCTCTCCCGTGTGAGCCAAACTGAAAGCATGTCACATCCCCCTGCAGAACATTCACATGAGAAGGTTTAGGAGAGTTGTTAGTGATGTACCCTAACTTTTTGCAACAGCTCACAGACAGCCGCATGTTAACAGTGAGCAGGGTGCAGTCTCATGGGCTGTGGACCTGCAGAAGCACCACCACAGTGGTCAAACCCAAGGCAATGCAAAAGGGATGAATCTGCTTGATATTATCTCCCTCAAGCTTCATGTAAAAAACCAAAAATTACTTCTTAGCTCTACATACTAGCAGTACCTGCTGGTGTGATTGGTACTCAAACTCCAAGCATGATTACTGATGAAAACTCACTTGAATCTTATTTTAAGGTGAGGTAGGTGCTTATATAAATAATGTCATTGTCCTCTTAGATTCTTTTTCATCTCTGCTAGTGTTTTGGTATTGTTGCTTGGGGCCAGGGGGTTGAGTGTGGGTTTGGGGGTTTGTTGTGGTTTGGCTTTCTTCTATTTTAGTCTTTGAAGTATTCATGGACATAAAAATGAAATATTTTTGATCGGATTACAAGTACATAAAAATGTCTAGTGTTATCTATCTCCGTAATCCATCTGTCACAATTTCACACACACAGCCATTAGTAGATTTTTCAGGCTTAGCAATATATAACCTTTAAAAAAGATACTACAGCCAGAACAAACATTATTTGCTTATCCACCAAAAAAGCCTTACACTAAAGCTGAAGGCAGGTTTTTTCCCTCTGCTTGCCATAGCAGTGCTGGGTAGGATGCATGCACAGGCTCTATGTAGCCTGCAGGACAGTGGCATGCTACAGAGGCTTGTGAAGGAGGATACTAGGGACTGAGTATGGTATCACTTGTTATCAGTGATGGAAAATCCTTTTTCTTACATTCTGGAGATTCCCATAATTAAAATACTTTTATTCTACAGGGCATTTGCAGAATGGTCATAATTCTGTCAGCATTTTGCCTAAAATATTACATATCCCGTGGAGGACATACAACTTGGAGTTGCTGGACTTGGTTTTGTAATTAAGTTTTGAATGACAGAAAATGGGGGGGAAATGCACTCTTCCTGTTACATTTTTAGGTGGTTTTAACACTTTAGAGAATTGATGTAGATATTTGAACTTTGGCACATACATTATTCCCAATCACAGCTGCCCTTGAGTTTTCTGTGTAGTTAAAGTTATCAAGAAAGATATGAAATGTGAAATATAAGAGCACAGCTGTACCTAGTACTGCATTTATCTGATGGCTTCATCTATCTCTATGAAGTCTTAAGCATATGTCTCATATAGTGGCAGATATTTTTTAATCACTTATTTTCCAGTTTTCCATAATAATAGCTTACATTAGATGGGATACATAAGGTGGTAACCATTCTTTCTGTCTCTTTAGGTATGCTTACAACCCTCATGCATAAGAAGCCAAGTGCCCAGTTTTCATTAAGATATCGGTTCACATGGGATGCAAACTGTGAGGGGTAACCTCAGAGCAGATACGGTCCTTGAATACTTGTTGACATTGAAAAAAAGAGGTACCACTTACATGGTACACCATCATTTATGTGACTTAGGGTTCAGTTTTAATGCACATGAGCTGTTGCTGTCACTCTCTTTAAGATGGAGGTGAGAGATTTTTATAGGCAAGAAGGCAGAAACAAAGAGGGGCCACAGAAGTGAGCTTGTTAGGTCAGTACCAGTTAGTAATGCTCGAGGCAGAGAAGTAAAATCATTAGAGATTCAGCAGGGGGAAAAAATCATAATTGACTTGAAAATATCTAAAAGCTTTACGAAAAGAGGCAGAAAGGAAGCAGGCAGTGCTTCAACAGGACTGATGATCAGTCTGTTCTAGGGAGAAACAGAGGTTGGCATATGTCTGCTTGACTGACAGCGCCTTGGCCAGCAGACTCACAAGGTGGCTACCCCTATGCTTCATACTGAGCGTATGAATGCTTAGCCTGCTGTGTGTGTTCCTAATAAATAAGACTATCTTTATATATGGCCAGTCCTGCTTTTGGGCCTCTATGCCTGTAAAATACGCTCAAAACATCAAGGGTTACATTTAATGTGATCTCCCGTATTGTGCAGACTGTAGTATTGGCCTCAATTAATTCCTTCTTGAATTAAAGCATATCTGTTTGGAAAACAAAAGGCCAACTGCATTCTCTCTTGTTTGAAGATTTTTAGTGATACATACTCTATTGTATCCCTTGGGAAATAATTCCACTTCCATTTTCCTGAATGTTAAAAATCTGCATGTCAGTTTCATTCTGATTTTGACTGGTTTCAACTTCCAGACATGGAAAGTTGTTACATATCTGCTAAATTGCAAAGCCCACATGTTACCAGGTTTCTGCATCCTGTTTGAATGGTGATTAAGTCTTTTGCCTTCACCTTGACATGTTAATCACATTCTCCCCTTCAGTCTGTACCATAGCCATTGGCCCTGAGCTCATCATTACCCTACGTCAATACTTCCTGAGTGCTCATCAGTGCTTCAACACTCAGAAACACAGTATTGCAGGGATCATGCCACTGCATAGAAGATCCATGAATGGCAGGAACAACTGTCCTGTTCATGGAGTTTTTGAAGCATTAAGGTTGAAAGAGACCTTTAAGACCATGATGTCCAACTATTAACCCAGCACGACCACCAACATCTTCACCTTTAAACCATATCCTCAAGTGCCATATCCACATGTTTTTGAACACTTCCAGGGATAGTGACTCCACCACTTACCTGGGCAGACTGTTCCAATTCTTGACAACCTTTTCCATAAAAAAATTTTCCTAATATCCAACCTGAACTTCCCCTGGCACAGCCTGAGGTCATTTCATCCCATCACTTGAGACCCGGGAAAAGAGACTGATCCCCACCTCACTACAACCTCCCTTCAGGTAGTTATAGAGAGTAATAACATCTCCCCAGAGCCTCCTTTTCTTCAGGCTAAACAAGTCCAGCTCCCTACGTCACTCCTCATGAGACTTGTGCTTCAGACCCTTCCCCAGATCCATTGCCCTTCTCTGGATACTTACAGTGTCTTCCTTGTAGTGAAAGTCCCAAAGCTGAACACCATGCTCAAGGTGTGGCCTCATCAGTGCTGAGTACAGGGGGACCATCACTTCCTAAGTCCTGCTAAGGACTGTTGGTAATATACGCCAGGATGCCACTGGCCTTCCTAGACACTTGTGCACACTGCTAGTTCATATTCCGCTGGCTGTCGATTGGAGCTTCCTGGTCCTTTTCTGCCAGGCAGCTTTCCAGCCGCTCTTTCCCAAGCCTGTAGCACTTGATGATCTTAGAGGCTTTTTCCAACCATAATGATTCTGTGATTCTAATGATCCAGTTACTTAGTCCATAATGCAGTTAAGTTTCCATCCATGTTGTTGATAAAAGTCTTTGACCACAGAGCAGTAAAAATTAATTTTTAGGGGAGCTCACCCAAGTCTCACCTCCTTGACTCACATCACTCTGCTTTAATTCTTCTGAACTGGCTCTCGTAATAGGAAGTGCTCTGCTTACCTGCTTACAGCAGGGAGAGTTACATCTCTTGACACCAGTTGAAGTAAACATGGAGACATGACATCCAGGCAATGCAAAGCATTGCTCTGCAAGCCAGTGGTCCACCTCTCACACCAGACCAAGAAATTTGTGTTGGGTCTGCCTCTTCTTACCTCTTTGATGTTGCTGCTCTAACCCTTAGGTTGAAATAGGGCCAAGAATCAATCCTGGGAGACTGGCACTCAAAACTAAGTGACTCCTGCTGCTCTTATATTTGCTGGTGCCAACAGGCTCATTTCAAGGTTGCCAGCTTATGTTCATGGGGCAAATGGTGACTTTAATGTTTCCTGACTTCCCACTGCTTGCTCTTGCAAACCCCGTGTTGTTACGATATCTGTCATAAAACCAGGACGATATATAAATATGGAAATCATTCCTATAAAGCAGCAAGCAATATAGCAAGAAGTGCAGGGGATTACATCTCACATAGCGAATATGTTGTATTAACTAAATACAAACATACATTTTCTTGTGTTTTGTCTTCTGGAAAGAGAATGAGGGGGACATCAACAGAACAGGGATACCCCCGTGAAACTTCACTGAAGTCAGTGCAGTTATACACCAGGGATACATTTGGCTGGTTCTTTTGCTAACGGCTGTATGAAAGCCTTAATATAGAGTTTCTGCATGTGTGAAGTGTATGCCAAGACAAACGCAATGTGCTAAATGGAACCTCTTGATTTATTTAAATAAAAAATATGTTACAAAAAAACAGTGGATAATTAGAGTGGAACAGATCCAGACTGGAATCATCTGTCTCATGTCTCCAGAGTGTCTGAGGGAGGGGCTGTAAGGAATATCTTACTTGTATACCTAAGCAATGAAGGATATGCAGATAGCAGATACTTTCTTGGAACTGCAAAGATCCTCTTAGGGACTCAGAGCTCTCTAGAAGACAAAGGTTATAATCAGATGTAAACCAGTGTTTTGGCTGCAGTTGATATGAACTAGGAGATTACCAAATACTGCCCATTTTCAGCTGTTCATCAGTTATCTTCCTTTGCCTCCCTCTCCCCCCGAGTTCAAATCTGTTGTCAGTATCATTGTGACTCCCTGCTTGACTTAAATGGTATAAGTAAAAAAAAAAAAAAAATCATATCAAAAATGTTAAGGAGAAGCAGGCATGATTTGCCTTAACTGGGTTGGAGTGCGTATCATCCTGGAGATATGCTATGGCCATGGTAGACAACCAGCTATGCCTGGGGTTGGGCTAGAAGAGGCAGTATCTTGGTGTGGATCAGCAGCAACCTAAACAGAAACTCTGGGCAGAGTCTAACTTCAGTGTTTGAACACCATGGACTTCCTCCTTACAACCATTAATTGCCTGCTAACTGTGGAGGTACTGTGGTCTGCTTCTGCTGACCTGCAAAACCCTTTAAGACAGGTAACTGTTGAGCTGATCATCAGAGACACCTCACATCAAAGATTTGGTGGGTTTCTCAAGCTCTGGGTTTCCGTCGCATTTAACAGCGGGTGTTAAAGCCCAACCAAATAGGAGCTCCCAGAGCACACCTGAATTCCACTTGAGAGCTGGTGCTGGGAAGAAGGAAGGGGTGAAGTTATCATGTACTCAATATCTTCAGATATGAGAGACCCAATTTTGAAGGAACACTAGAATCTAGTTCTCCCATGTGTGCTGTTGGAAATGGTGCAGAGAAGCTTCCTCAAGACATGAAACTGTTCTACTTAGCATGAAATAATTATGCAAATACATCTAGGAAGAGGTCAGAGTCATCATAAAAGCTAATGCCCATATTAACAGCGCATCAGGTAAACTGAGTGTATAAAGCTCCCATGAAGGAGCACAAGAGAATAAAAATCCTCAGCAAAGTTCGCAAACAAGATGGGTCATTGTTAGGAGTAATAAGGCAACTTTTTGTCTACATATGCACTCGCAGCCGATGGCAGACTATTTTAACTTTAAGGGACTGTCTATGATAGGAGACAACCAGGAAGAGGAGAGTGAGAAACTAGAGAGAATCTAAAGCACTCCAGGAAATTCCATCAAATCCCTGGATAGACGTTGTCTCACATGTTGAGAAGTGTGATGCTGCAGTACTGGAGGAGTTATCTTGGTTACGTGAGTATTGCCGTATTGCTGTGTTTGGTGAAGAGCAAGATGGAGTGTCAGTGCTTGCATAAATGTATTGGATGGAAAAATACTGAAATACAGAAATAGAAAGGATTAAAGGTGAGATTTTTCAAAATCAATTTTAGAAAGTTGACACTCATTTTGCTCTCATTTCTAGTGGGTAAAGGATATCTTAATTGGACACATTTGAAAATGCCTACTTTTTCTCAAAGGGACGTAAATTCATTTTAATTAGTTTGTATTCTTCAGCTGTTTAAGCACTTCAGAAAATGTCACCATGAGTCAACAAAGATGTGCTAATCGATTACATCAGTGAGTTTAACATTAGCATCCCAATTTTAAATTATTCTTCAACATTTATTATATGACTCCTAAACATTGTCTCCTATTAGTGAGGCTATACAAAAAATAGTGCTACCAAAATTCAAATGTCTTGGGGAAGTGTAAATATCCTAACTTTGACATCCTGAAGTTTGAATACTGACATGTGAAATCATAATGTTTTTTCACAGACTGATCTGGGGTCCACAGAAGTCAGACAGAAAATTTCTGATGACTCATGGAGGTCTTGATTCAGGCTTTTAATATATCTTTTCCCCACCTATTTAATGCCTGAGCTCATACAACTTTGTTCCTGTAACAAAACTCCTAGGGAATCTCATTCTGTCTAGTACCCAACTTCTGCCTGATTTCTTAGAAACATCAAGGTTTTTTCCTAGCATGGTTGAACTCAGAACAAAGCCTAAAAGCTAGTGAATATTTAAGTATTTTAAACACATACACATATAAACAATAAGGTTTTATATAGCATAGGATTCACTGGATTTTGGTAAATAAAAAGCAACTCTGCTGAGAGAGTGAGAACTTTCTGTTCCAGTTAAAGTTTGTGAGATACGAGAGTTATGCATATCCTAAAACGATAAATACATGTGGTGCAGGTGGAGACCTGTAATAACTTCTGATGTTGGGAGCCCCTGTTCAATGAAGATCATCACAGGAGGGGACAACACTGCAGTCCAGCAGTTAATGTGCTAGACTTGGCCCTTGAAGCTCTGTACTTTACTCCTGAGGTACAAACTACATCATATGAATTGGTACAACTCTGTCAGCATTAATTCCCCCCTCTTTAAAGGAAGATAATGATGTTTTTTCACAAAAGTCTACAGTAGGTGATTTTTTGTTTGATTAAGACCAGCTTGTTTATTATTACTCAGGCAGCAAGAAAAATTCAAAGAAGCAACAATTTTTTAGACAGTGACATTAATTTTGTTTATGACGTGTTCTGCATTGGTAGTATAACAAACTGAAAAAACACAATTCTCTTTGAACCTCACTTTCTTCCTGCACACACGGTTTTTCAATTTCACAGCATACAACTGATTCTGGAGGTGGGGGGGGGCAGAGGGGAGAAGAGAAGTGATGATTTTGGCAGCGACACCGCTATGATTTGCTAAAATAGCAGCTTGGCAAATCTGGTTTCTCAAATATCTCATGTTTTGTTAATTACTGACAGCTTTGTTTTTAACTGAACGTGAAACAATGTGGAGAAATGGGCAAGCATGGCCCCTGACTCACCACTGCCCGGCTGAGCTCGGCAGGTGGGAGCAAGCTGTCTCCAAGAAGGAGCCCGAGCATTAATTGCTGCCCTAGTTCAGGAGGCTCAGCAGAGAGATGGAAGGGGAGAGGTCCTGGAACTTAGTAATGAGATGCCTAAAAGGGACTCTTTCCATACCAGGCACACTGGGCCAGTAAGACGTTGGAAAGCTTGCCAAAAAGGAATGGGTGCTCAGCCATGAGGTACCCCAGCCATGGTTTTATACAGGTAACAGTGAGGCATGGGATGACTTGGGGGAACTCCTGGCCTTGGTTCTGTTCCACGTGGAGAACTGAAGTGATCTGGCCACTCTAGACCACCAGTGGCTAGAAGCATCCCTTAGGGTGTTTAGCTGGAAATCCAACTTCACGGGTAGGTGGAGCCAGGTCACCTTAGTCATGCTTGCTTCAGCCTAGGGACCACATCCTATGAAATGCAGCAAAGTATGAGATGAGTGTCTCAGATAAGTGTGGATAAAGTAGGCCAGAACTCCTCTTGCAGTTTAATGCTAAGCATGTCCGTGGCTACAGGGTTGTGGATTTGACCCCTATGTGGGCATTCACTTGGGAGTTGGACTAGATGATCCATGTGAGTCGCTTCCAACTCGGAATATCCTGTGGTCCTGTGATCCTGGCCACCTGGAAGGTCATGTGGAGCAGTATCTCTACATATTTTCATCTCCACAAAATCTGAGTGATGTTCAGTCTCCTTGGTCAACCAACACAGAGCATGCACAGAGTATGGAGTCATTGGGCAGACTTGAGAGCTGCACTTTGGACTGGGATCTCCTAGGCAGAAACATGGGAGCTTTTTAGGACCAGTTTCTGCAGCTTCTGCCTTTGCTGCTCCTCTCCCAGTGAGCATGATGGATTTTGCTACCAGAACATGGGGAAATTCAAAGGCATAGAAAACTGGAAAATTCAAGGCTATTGAAAGACAGATTATTTCTTCTGCCTTCATGCATGTAGCTAAACTATTTGCTATTCCAGGAGATTTCAGGGGTCAAGTATATAGCAGATTTTTTTTTTTTAAGAACCTGATACCTAACGATACAACAAAAGTATCCAGCCAGGCTAACAAATTTGACAAAAGCAGAATAAACTCTTTAACTTCAAGGTTTATATCCCTTTCTAATGTGTGGAGACCAGAATTAAAATATTTTTTGGAGCCAGGATTCCTAAGGATGCTTGTGTGGTGATAAGATACTGGAGTAGCAAGACTTCTGGCCATGTAGAGCTGTTCATGCATAACTGTGCTCCTAATGATCCCATGGCAATTTTTTTTTTGACCTCTGTTTATTGTATTGGATAAATGTCACATTCACTTTTTGTCTCATTACTGTATTAGCATAGCCCATCCGGTGCTGTGTATGTTTGATTATGCACAACACATAGACATAATTACACATAAGTCCTTCGGTGTCACTTCTCCCAGAGCAGAGTAACACTTCACATATGAAATAAATCTTTATAGAAATAATTCTACAGAGATAATTTTTTCCAACCATTTTTTTCTTTTTACTAATACATAGGAGAAATGGAAATAGTGAGTCAGAATATATCTGTAGTCACATGGCATGAAGAGAAATTGAATTTCCAAAATGCTGATCTTGATGTGTCAGTGCAGAAGGAAGTCTGCACACTTGGGGTGTACAATGCACATCACAGATCTGGCATTTATGATTGAGAAACTGTTTTGAGAAGCAGCAGCATCTCAGCCCTAAGTAGACAGAGATATTTTGAAACAGTCCTCTCACTGGTTAGCTGGAGTTAAGGAAGTGTACAGTGAAAGCAGAGCACTGGGAATACAGGGTAAGAATTTTGACTCTTCCACAAAGTGATTGCTAGACCTTCAGCCCCAACAGAAGAAGAATAGGAGTCCAAGGGTGACCTGGAACTGCTTTTCCATCATTGGGCTGTCTTTTTTTAAAGTACCATTTTTTGTCTTGCTATCCATCAGAATCTCATTTCCTCAGCCCAAAACAAAAAGTCCTATGGGGGGGAAACTGCCCTATAAAGGGATGTTGAGTTATGAAGACCAAGCCCTAGACTCAGAAAACCTTGCCGAGAGGTTTCCTCCTTCTTACACAATGCAGAGGACAACGTATTACTCTGTGAACTAAGATTTTGCTGGATGAAGTACTGGATAATGTTTCAGTCAGACTTCCCACCCTGCACAATCCTTCCTGCTCCTCTGCTGCTGTCTAAAGAAGAAAGACAGCACTCCTGTACCACAGGTAGGGAAACCTCCTTGTTCTACTGCCCAGTGCATCTCCAGGATGCTGCTGCAGGACCCAGGTCCAGCTCTGCACATCTGCCACTATCCCACAGCACTGCAGCAATAGGCACGTGCCATGCTTCCCTCTGACAGGTCTTTGCCTTTACCTCTAAACAATGAAACTCTATGTAAAGAATAAAGAGATTTAAAAAACAAACAAAGAAAAAACAACCAGAAAAAACCCACTATGTGATGTCTGAGATTAAAGCAAAGATAAAAACTACAGGAGCACAGACTACAAAGGGGGTTAAAAAAGGGAAAGAGAGAAAAAGAGATGGGGGACTTGAACAGCACTGAATATTTGAATTCTCTTTGTTTGAGAGGGTTGCTGGGGTTTTTTTAATGCTTAGAAATATAGAGGGCTTTCTTTTTTTCATAAAGGTGTTGCATATACATTTTTCCAATTAGAAGAACCTCCTTTATAGATTTAGCACTATTTAGAGGCGACTGGGAAGATAAGGCTGCTGAGGAATGCTGCAGGCTAAAGCTAGGTTCTCCAAACTGGCTTTTGTTGCACCAATGTGAATCACTTAATAATTCATATTTCAGAATACATTAATGCAAATGATAATTTTAGCTTGCTATTGAATTTTTAAATATGCACTACAAGCAATTTATGTTTCTGTTCATTTTCCCAGGTAAAACTGTTTAGACGTTTTTAACATATGCTTGGTTTCATTCATCATATATCATTCCATTGTTTTAATTTAGGGTAATTAAAAATTAGGAACATCACAAATAATACATAGAGCCCTATGTTCATGGAAAAATAACATGGAACTGATACTCAGTCTTACAATTTGAATGGAAGACATTTTTCAGCGGTGTTACAGTAACAAAATAGTAGTGTCCTATGTTTCTGCAGATAATCTATACCTAAAAGTAATTACTATGATTAATTTGTATCTATCTTTTTCTTTAAATCAGTAGAGGTTTTTTCTGGATTTTTTTTTGTTGAGAGTTACAAGGAATATTTCGTGTAGGAAGGACAAACATTGTTCCTCTCCTACTGGGCTGGCTAGATAATTGGAAGACTCAAAATCAGAGGTTCACTTTTTTTTTGTTTGTGAAAACTAACTGTCAGTTTGACCCCACATTTCAGAGACATGGTGAGAGCTCAAGTGGCATGCAAGCTGTGAGACCTAGAGACCCCAAGCTGGGCTTTGCCCAGGGAAAGGCAAGCAGCTCTGTGAATCTTGCCTCACCCCTCCAAGGTCCCCATGGAAGAAAGTGAAGCAATGTGGCACTTGATAGGGATATATTTAAAGCAGCAGCTGGAGACAGCATCCTTCAGTACCCTTTCACAGTATCACAGTATTAACAAGGTTGGAAGAGACATTGGAGGTCATCGAGTCCAACCTGTATCCCAACACCAACCCACTGTCTAAACCATGGCACTAAGTGCCTCATCCAGCCTACTCTTAAACACCTCCAGGGATGGCGACTCCACCACCTCCCTGGGCAGAACATTCCCATGGGCGATCATTCTCTCTGTGAGAAACCTCTTCCTAACACTCAGTCTAAACCTCCCCTGGCATAACTTAAGGCCATGTCATCTTGTTCTGCTGTCTGTCAGCCTGTGAGAAGAGATTCATACCGATCTGTCTGCAACCTCCCCTCAGGTAGTTGTAAACAGCAATGAGGTCACCTCTGAGCCTCCTCTTCTCCA
>WEKX01012590.1:305299-333553 GCA_013390025.1 Pitta sordida | reverse complement strand
GACTGGGCACGGAGACACACAGGACCGGCTCAGGGGCCGGGCACGGTTTGGCAGGACTGTAAACTCGAGGCTGGGCCGGAGAAACCCCGAGCCCTCCCTGCGTGCCCTCCCTGGGGGACCAGGCATGGGGCGGGCCCGTCCCGCCTCACAGGGAGAGCCGGCACCGCCCCTCGGCAAAGCAGAAGCAGAGCGCATGCGCTGGGTATGAAAAATCGCAAATGCCGGAAGCTGGACTGCGAAAAAATTGCTTCGCAAATGGGCGGGGTTGTAAAGGAGAAGTCGCGATACAGAGGGGATTCACTGTATCTGTAATGCCAAAAGAATCACTAACCATAAGGCTTCTTTTGCTTGAAATTTTCCTTTATATGTTGTCTGGGGCAAAGTGCACAGCTGAGCTGAGGTCTTGGTAATCCCCATTCAAGTGCTGCCAAATGAGGGTGACATTGACACAGAGGTGTATTTGAAATAAGCATTTTCACCTTAAATGTTTCCTGGTTGTCTAAAAGTTCTGCTTTGAATATTGAATGATTTCAGTTTTGACAGGGCTCAAACTGATCAGATCGAAAACTATGGGTTATTGTGCCTAAGTCTGCCAAGAAGCTCTCAAAGTACTGCCAGCAGGATTTAGTTGTCCACATAATTCTGCTTCTAAAGAGCTGTTGATGGAGTGGACACTCTCCCACCTCCAGGCTGTATCCCAGGTGCAACATGGCAACCCCCTAGTTCTCCCAGCAGTTGTTCCACCAAGGAAAAAGCAATTCAGGATTTATTGGGTTAGTCTTTGCTCCAAGGCCCTTTCCTATGTATTTTCTCAATGGCATTTTGTTGTCAAATAAAAATAGATTAGCCAGAAATGCTGACAAATACAAATCTCAGCTTCAGACTGTAGAGCTGTAAACTTTGGGTACATTTGAGATGGGAGCTGAGCTGTGTTGTCAGAGCCCATGATGTATTTATTAACCAAATGTGAGAGAATTTATCCCGTTTCAGAGAACTGAAGTGAACTTTGGGTGGCACGCAAGCCTGGTGTGGCTCTGCATTTTGGGAAGTTAATTTTCCCCTAGAAGGAAGTTACAGCCTTTAATCAAAAGCTTGTGAAAAGTGACTCATTTTGCTAGTTTTGCAAAGGTTTCTAGTTTATTTTGATATTTTTGGTCCTATCTAGAGAATGTCCCTTATTGGAAAAGACAGATTAAAGAAATAGATGAAAAAAGAGGAGAGAATGCTTGATGTGCACTTGAAGTGTCTGAATTTGTTGAAATATGAGCTTGGAAAGTCTGAGTGATCTTCATATTCAGATCACAACTTCACTGTAAAGGAAAGGTCACTTTTGCTTGTGTTCTGGGGCAGCTATTTCCCTTTTGTCCCCTTGGTAAGATCTCTCCTTTTGTATTATTATGGATGTACCTTGATTTTGAACTTTTCCTTTTTTCTCTTTTTATTTTTTTTTCTCTTTTGGAAAGAGAATTGATGTTTCATCTTTTAAAAGATTTACAAGAAAAAGAAATAATATATGCACCGCTGTGGAAAAGCATGTCTCTGTTCATACCTTTGCATTTTACAGGAAAAATATGTCATTCCTTTCAGATCCATGAATTAAGATGCACTATTTTTTGCTGAAGGCTATTTTAAATTAGGCTAATAAATTGCTGCTCTCTGCCTTGCGTGATAATGCATTACATTATCTACTGATGTACACGTATTGTTTGACTCTAATGGTGTGGAAATTAAATGTTAGACATGGGCCAGATGTTCCTATAGATGAATATGAAGTATGACTCTGTCGTAGCTGAGTCTCAATGGGACAGAAGGTAGATGGTGAGGTTTTCTGAAAAACAGCAACAAAAAATCTTAAGTGGGTCACTTGCATCCACACCCAAGATCCAGCCCTAACACTGAGCTGTTGAGTAGCATTATCAACCTGAGCTCTGCTATTATCCCTCAGCCAGAGCTAGTGCGTTTCTTACTTCAAATGCCTCAATGCTTATAAAGCCACAAAGAATGCCTCATAGAGATGGTAAGTGTTTGCTGTCCTTGTCAGACTGACAGACACAGCTTGGGGTGCATCCCTGGCTCCTGAAAACATTTTGAATCTCTCCCTCTGCCCTTCCCCCTCTCCTTGTGTATTTTCATACAGTAGCTGAGGGGGCAAACAGATGTATGTTACAGTGAATATTAATGAAGGTCCCCTACTGACATCTCCCCTCTGCAAAAGGCAGAGGGAGAATAGTTTACAATCTCACTCACAGGGCTAAATTACCCAGTGACTCATAATCTAAGTACCAGTAGAATGCTGCTGAACATGGCTATTTAGGATATTTGATAATGACGGACAGAGGCATTTTCAAAATTGGTAATAAAGCAGCTTTGCTTTGGGAATGCTCTCCTCACTAGCACCCAAAAAAATAAGTCCTAACCATGAGATTAACTGAATGTTTCTATATGTGTTTGTGTACGTGCATGTATTTTCATATTGTGTGTGAGGTGGGATGGAAGGACAATTTTTTGCGTTATCAATAGACATCTGTAAACAAACCAGAACGCCTTTGGGAAGCACTGAGTTGGTCCTTGGATTCCCTATCACTAAAAGCAAGAGATGAAATTTCTCTTCTTTTTGCCAGCTCCTTAGACCACTGAGCCCAGTGCAATTCTGTACCAAGACTTTTTTAACATTGTAGAGTGAAGCGAGATGAAGGAGAGCTGGCTGTCTATTGCTGCTGAATGGGCAGTGGTGTGTCATGTGTGCAAGAGGGTCCGTCTTTTCTGAGGCAGAGGGCATATCTGGTTTGAGAGTTATGAGCTGCTACTACTGTGTCCTCACCCAGGCTGCTGTCAGGCTAATATTTCTGTGAAAATTTCGGGTACAAGCTTGTTTTTTGTGTGCCTGGGCTCACAAAATTTTCCCTGCTGAATGTGTCAGTTACCCCTAAAAGCATCAGGACCTGGCAGTGAGCTCTGTGCCATCCATATCTATGTCTATCACAGCTCTGTGAGCAGTGTGATGTGGTGGAGGGAAGATGGACATAGGTTGTATCCTGTTGCAGCTCACAGACATCAATGACTGGGTCGCTGCTGTGAATCATCAAAGGGACCACACCCTGAACAAATTAAAGTCCCTACAAGGACTGTTGTCACAGCACTGACCCCAGGTGAAAGCCGGTATCAGGTCTTTGGTGTGTCACTTCTAGAAAGCAAGGTTCATTCCCCTTCGAGCTGGAGTGTTTCTTGGGCCTCTTCGGTGGCAGGCACTGTCATATATGCTGGAGAATGTTTTCATCACAGCTAACAGAGGGCTATCCAGATTGCTCGTAACTGTTTTTAGCACAGTAAACATGCACACCAAGTGCCTGGGGAAAAGGAAAAAGAAAGAAAAAGAAAAATAAAAAGCCTGTCCTTGCAGTAGCTGATCATTTTTAATTAAATCTCAATCTATCAATCTAGTTACTGTGTGAGGGGGAGTGAACTAGCCTTGACTGATTTAGGATGTGGGTGATCTGAGATGGCTGCTGGCTCTGTGACCCTGTGCAGAGGCCCAACCCAGCCAAGGCACTCCTGCTGCCAACATAAGGACAAGGCACAAGGGCGGGATGATCCCACCAGCCTGGCCTCCATCATACAGCTCATGGGCCAACAGAGTCTGTCAGAGCCTGAAGTGGCTTTCTGTCACTGCCTCACTGAGCTCCCATGGGAAGCAGAGTTTGTGGCAGTTGGGCATCTTGGCACCACGAAAAGCACAAGCACTTCTGCCCATTCTGCTGCAATGCCGGCTTCCTCCTCAAACGGACAGAGCGGATCATGTCTCAGGAGTACTGGTTGCCATGGTAGATGGGCACCATTTGGGATGGGACCAGAGCTTGGAGTGTTCCTCCTGAGAACCCTGCACCCTTGACATCTGCAGTCCCACTCCTCCATGGATGGGGATAGAGTGAGGGGTGGAGTGAGTTACCTTTTGGCCTCTGGGCTCAAGGATTAACCCTTTCTAATAAAGCTGTTCGAAAGTACTTTAAAATGTGACTTTCTAGAGAGTTCATCTCATGAAATGTGATATTGACTGTCTTCACAACTTTTCTCTCTCAAAGTCAATGTTAGCCATGTTGCTCATGAATGAAGAAAGAAAAAGAAATACAATAACAGTTGCCAGTTTTGATAACAGTTTTGAGTCTGAGTGGAGGCGGGAGGGGGAGAGAATGGCATGTGTTCATCTGTGTTTCAAGAACAATGAGCCTCAAACCTGAAATTATTTACTATTTGAAAATAATGATTAAATAGAGACAATTTAGCTTACTGCAAAGTCCTCAGCATCTGAGCATCTGAGTCCTGGCCCTATTTGAGCAGGGGCATTGGGCATGATGACTTCCAGAGGTCCCTCCCAACCTTAAACTTTCTGTGATTCTGTGATCTCAAAGATGTTACAAAAAGTGAACAAATGATGCCTCTGATACCCTGTTTTATTAAGAAGTGTGCTGTTGCAACAGGGAACTGAGGCATGGAGTCACATATCTAGGTATACAGTGGTTTGGTTGGTATGCTGTGCAGTTGTCCATAACAGGACAACTTAATGTTCAGCCTTGTTTTCTTAAACAAGTGGCCAAAGATTGTTATGTGGCCTTTGGCACTTGTGGTCAAAATAAGGGTAGAGGCAGCCCAATCTGATAATAAGAACACCTGCAGTGTCCTTGATTACCTATTGAGAGATCTTAGTCCAAGAGAACAAATTTCTTATCCATTTCATAACACCTCCCGTGTTTTTAACACAGTGTGTGCCTTATGTATCAATTACTTTTCTTGCAAGTCACATTTCAAAGGTCTGTAGCTCCTTAATACCCCTCAAGAAACCATCATGTTTTCCACACTCACACAGTAGCAGGTATTTTGGCAACAGCACCTTCCATCTACAGCAGAGGAAGAAAATTTCATCACTTATTAATTTAGTGGAAACTACTAAATTAAAAGTATCTGGACCCAGAAAAATCTGAGACTTGATTCTGCATGTATCAGTTAAATGGACATGTTTCTGTACTCTGTGGAACCAAGACTAACCCCTGGTTAAAGAAGCTTTAGGCTAAATACAAGCACAGTATTTAGTGGCAGGAAGGGAGGATACCAACCACCTAAATCTTTTCCTTTTCTTATAAAGGTGAGTTGTTGTGGAAATCCACTTTAGTATAGCAGTGAGTGTCCCCACCTCTCACGTGGGAGGCTGGGGTTTGATTCCCCACTGGGGAGGCAGCAGCGTCGTTTAAGAGTTGGACTCGATGATTCCTGTGGGTCCCTTCCAACTCGAATATTCTGTGATTCTGTGATTCTATGATTCATTCTGGAAACCCTCATTTTGCTACAGGTCTCTACATTCAACCTTCCCTGAGTGAGATGGGTGGGTTTTTTCTACATATTTGCCTCATAATTCTACATCCTTTCTAGTTGCAGAAATTAAAGTGACATGATTGCTGTGCTTCATTATAATGGTTTCTTACAGCTCAGAGGAACTCCCATGGCAGCCAGGCAGCAATAGAAAGTGAATGTCAGACATTTTCTACCTGTTCACCAGAAGAAGGTGCTCAATGATCCTGCACAGAAAGTTCTCTCCCATCTGTAACAGGTTTGTGATGGACTTGCCTTCTTCTGAATGGCATATTGTCCACTTCGATGAATTTTCTCCTTTATGTCTCTGTTTTCATGGTCTCTGCAAAATTTTTCGTGGAAATTCTTGAATGAGAGCTTGTCTTTCCTTTGTTTTTTGTGTTGTGGATCTGTGGCCAAGGAAAATTGAGCCAAGATCTCCAAATTAACACAGGTCACCTTAGCCAGCAACATCCAATCAAAACTGCTACTATACACATCTGAGCACATTTCAGCTGGTGGGCTGAGTGACTGACCACTGCTCAGACAGGCCAGCCAGCCTCATTGCTAATAGAGCTTCAGTTGAAACCATTACTTAATCAAAAATAACTTAACCAGTCCCATCAATGTAGGAAGCCAAAGCCAAGAAGACTTTTTAAGAAAAGTCACTGTGAGCCCAAATGAAAAACCTACTCTGACTCTTCCCTTTGCTCTTTAATTTCCACTGCAGATTCATGTCCTGGTGAGTCATGACACATGCACATATGTATATGAAATAACTTGCCTCTTCTGCTCTTTCCCTACTACACCCCCACACCNAGGGAAGGGAAGGGAAGGTGAAATAGTGAACAGTGGATTCCTCTTAGCAAAAACATTTTTTTTTTTTTTAAATTGAAGTTAAACTCTTGAAGATTAAAATGTTTCAGATTAGTCTCTTGGTCCTAAGTGTTGGAATTTTGTCCCA
Organism: Pitta sordida; assembly: GCA_013390025.1. NCBI lineage: Eukaryota > Metazoa > Chordata > Aves > Passeriformes > Pittidae > Pitta > Pitta sordida. Next base: position 327,249 of record WEKX01012590.1, on the reverse strand, counting down.
TTGAAAATGACTTTGACAAAATGTTTCCAAACACCCTCATCCTGCACCACAGGGAGGGCAGCCTACAAAAATAAGTAATGGTTGCATCTAAAGGAGAAAGTTCAGTTAGCTGGCATAAGAGGTGCCACTAGAGAGAGCTTTGCTTGTTCTATAAAGCATGAGGGCCTACTTCTGTTCAAGGAAATAACCAGAATTTGCCTGCAAGCTTATCCTCCTACAGTGCTAAAATATTTCCTTCATGTACTTGTTAGTCTCTATATTTTTGACTATGTGTCATGCCTCTGCTGCCTGCTGCTCTCCTCCCTTCTCCAGTGATTCTCTTTTCTTCCAGCTTCTCTTTTCACTACTGCCTTCTCTCATTTCTTTTCCTTTTGGTCAACATCCCATTAGGTGCCATCAAGTTTTATCCTCTCTATACTCTATAGACTCCCACTAGTACTTGTAAACACCCCAGGCAGTTGTCCTGCAGCACTGTTCCATAATGGCCCTTCCTTCACTCTTTGCCCAAAACCAATTACAGACATTTGTTTGCATATGCATACGGTACAGGCACATTCTTTTTTAAAGATCTTATCCCACAGCTATGTCAAGATCTTAACACCGTTTCATCATCTAAAATGCCTCATTCTTTATAGATGAAGTGGGAGACTGCTGGATGCTTATAGTGACTGATAAAATGGCAACCACAAGAAGTCTGAATTATAAAATTAATCTGTGTGGAGTGGTTCACGACCTTGACAAAACATCCATCCATGCAATAATCCACCTCTAAAGTCTACCGCTGATCTAGCCTTAAATAAATTGACAGATTTTTGTTACCTAACAGCACCCTTTTCAGTGCGATATATAAAGAAACTTAAATAACAGGCCTCTCTGGAAAGCATATGGTACAGCAGGAGAAAATTGTGACTCTAGCAGCGGGACTATGTCATGGTAACCTCACTCAACATGGGTAATACTATATCTTCTCCTAGTTGGCCTTTGCTTTCAACCTCTTTTAAAGAGACAATAATTTCATCATTAATTTCTTCAGTGGAGAAATCTTACGCACTGCGAAAAGAGGTCCCTTTCCCAGGGCAGGACTGGACCTCAGCATGCCTACTGAGGCTCTCCTGGGACTTCACTATTCCAGGAGTGTGGATGGTTCCCTAGTTCATCTCAGGCTCAAAGAAAACCTGTGATCACTTTTCCTCACATCCTGACAAACTCAGACACTTGGCTGGTTTTGCTTGCACAGCAGCCGCCAGTATCTTCTGCAGCCCCTTACATCTCTATTATTGCTTCTCCCATTCTTCCAATGGGGAGAACTGGCACTAGGAAGCTTAAAGAGGGCAGTGAGGGGAAGAAAGAGCAATTCCTCAGATACTGTAGGGATGCTGAAATGTCTTTTCACTATGTCTGTTCACTACACATGTGAATCTGTGGAGAAGGGCTTACAAATCAATACCTTCTCAAGTGCTCTGAGCTAACTCTTGAATTTCAGAAAAGGTCACTCTTGGACAACCAGTGTAAGATGAGGCAGCCAACCCATACAACATGTACCAAGCCACACACATGGGAGTGCCAAGCAATCTGTTTAGCATTGGATATCGTTGGTGAAAGGGGAGAGATGTGTGTAAATGTTAGTGGACACACAGGTCCCAATTTCCCTGTGTGCTTTAGAGAACACACGGGCCACAGTTTCTACCCTGAAGATCTTCCCATTGAACATCTTGCTCTTATGATCTCAGAACTTTGCCAAAATTATTGGTTTACACTAAATTATTAAGCTGGATATTTTTCTTTTTCCTGCTATCCCTCCAAAGCTAAGGGAGAAATTCTACCAAAATGTTTCAGTCTTTTTGTTTTTTCTTAAGTTGAGATTGAAATCACAGAAAATTACTTGTTTGGGAAAAAGAAAAGCATACAGCTGTCATCAAAATGGCCTAACACCAAGCTACTTGAAAGTAAGTATCTACTTTCAGGATGTTACTGTTCATATGTTTGTTTGCCATTTTAGCAGACATTTTTCTCAAATGTTGTAAATTATATATCTACATATATGTGTATATATATATATATATGCATACATATATATATATACACATATATATAAATGAAAATCACCATATGTCCATGTCTGGAGAAGCTTCGCAACTGAAGTATCTGAAGAATCTCACTTTCAAACCCTTTCAGTGACGATACTTCATCCTTTCATGCCTAGAGACCAAATTATATAGTCGTGCTATCAAGTGACTTGGTATGTTTCAGTCAGAGGTACAACCTAGTCCTTGCAGTGGTTCAAGGATAGTGTATTACTGTCACTGCAGTACAAAGCCAGAGGATTTTCTGTTTTAATTCCCATTTCTCCAAATGCTCAGGAAAAGAAAGGAGTGAATGGGATGAGGTAGAGTTTTGGGCAAATGTTGAGCAAGGTAGATAATCTCAACCCTAATTTCATTATTTTCTCATTTTTAACCTGTTTGATTCTGACATCTTTGTATTCTTTCCTTATGATGCAATTACAAGCTATCCATTTAACATATCATTTTTATTTACAGCCAAGCATAATAGTAAAATAAAGACATGATTTTCCTTGCACTGTAGCTGCATAAAATGTTTATGAAATTGCCTGTGACAGTTCCTTGACAAGGAAAACCAGAGATATTAGTAGAGTAACATTCAAAGGTGACTGCAATGAAAATTCAAGCCAATCCAGTATTTGCTCACATAACATGAGTCATTTGGATTGTGAATTCCTGACAATAATGGAGAAAGTGAAAATTGTCAAGGAAGAATGGCAATTTGTCTTCACTCCATACTGTAGAATCCAAAGGTTCTCACTGTCAACCAAGGAAATAACAATAACACAGAAGTTGAACATATATTCTTCTTTAGCAGATTTACAATATGCACCAACAGCGGCCGAGTTTGCTTTCACATATGCTTTGGATTGCCTCTTGATTTCTGTACAAGCACCTGTTTATAGCAGTGATGTATCTGCACACAGAGGGACTCATTGCCCTCTGGATTAGGCTGTGAATATGAAACCCTGCACAGAGATCTTCACGACAGATGAGAAATATTCAGAAAGAATCTGAGAGCAGATTTGGGCCTGCACAAGAGCATGACATCAAATATGGTCGTTCCTGTTCTGCCCTCTGAAAAGTGTATCTAATAATTAAATTAAACGTAAAGTCTCTATGCTGCTGAAGACCTCTGAGCTCTTAAGAAGCTAAAACCAAAGTGCCAAATTCTGTTTTTTCTGTGCAGCTCCATTGATGTGCCAAGGCTATAGAGTCTGACATCAGGAGATTAACACAGTGCAGGTGGGATGCAGAACACCACACAAAGACAATGTTATGACTTTTCCATATAGAAAGACTGATGAGGGGCTCCTGCTCTGAGTGATTTCACATTAGATGGCAGGCAAAGAAACAAATTGAAGACTGTGCATCTCTCTCTAACGTGCTGTAGCAGTTTGTCTTGATACAATGGCAGCTGTGAGTTTGGGGAGATACTCTTTGGAACTGTAAAGACAGAGGGAAAATGCAGCCATATCAGACACAGAACCCCATGTCTCTCTGCTCCTAATTTATGCTACATTTACTCAAGAGTGGGCAAAACACACTCCTGATGCCAAAAACACAGTGAAATAAATTGTACCTTAGAATAGATGTCTTGCCCCATAAAACAAGGAACAGTACTGATATTAAGCTGATTTCCCCAACTGCCATTCCCAGCCTACCAGAGAGCTGGAATGCAGAAGAAGCAACTCCGCAGGCAGCTAGTTGCCTTAGTGGAGGGGAATGGAATGCATCCAAAGGCATGACGTGGGGGGACAGAGGAGAAGGACAGGAGAGAGGCAAGGGAAATTAGCTTTTCCCTCTAGATTCCAGTTGTCTCCTTTAAGAAAAAAAAAAAATCAAACTCACCTTTATAGCCAGTTTAACCAGCTCTGAAAGAGGAAAGTTCAAAGATATTGTGCTTTTATTGCCGAAATTTTAATTAGTCTGTGGGTAAACAGGAGCTTTGAAGTTGTCTACACAGCAATTTTCATGTGCCCTCTTGACTTGAAGAGACCAAAGTCTCCAGCAATTTCAAAGGTACCCTTTGCACATGTGTAAATGATGCCACAAAGTGCAAATGTGGTGATTTAGGTCTTTTTAAGGATGTGCATGCTAATTCCAAAAAGCGACCTTCCATGCAGACCTACAGGTCTCCAAAGAATTATTGCATAGTCAGGTTCCCAGAAGTGCTGAGACCTGCAGACCCAGTACAAACCACTGTGTCTTAGTTTACTCTGAGAAGGTCTGACCAGTCAAATATTGTAAGTGATAAAATCCTCCAGTCTATAGAAAAATCAGATTGTGTTAATTTCCATGAAAATTCCTGCTTTGGTTGAGCTACTTTTGACTTAGAGTGAGAGATGAATTTGACCTGCTCTCTTTCTCATCTTCTGGGCTGCAGCTGTGCCCTCTAGCACTGTAGATGTATTCCAAGCTCATCTAGATGTTGAAACAAAAGCGCAAATGAGATGACAATCTTCCATTCTTTCTGTGCGCTGCCAATACCTGTTTGTCACTATAATGGTATTAATCATCTTTTATTTATAGCAGAACATTGGAAGCTTACATTTTTCCCTTTTGATTTATTTGTAGGACAACAGGTGCACAACTTAAGCAGGTGTATAGATGTGTGCATATGTTGTGAGTTTGCTGATAGCCACAAAACATCTTTAGTAAATTATTACTTGTATCAAAGCTGCCATTATTTTTATTTCATGCCTAAACTTAATTCCACAGCTGTTAGCTCCCACAGTCCATTAGCTGCTTTCTGTCGCAACCACAGTAATGCAGCTCGGAGGTGCAAGACCTCTTCTCTTGCCCTCCAAAAGCCCACACAAACAAACCACCCCTAAACCATACACTGCTTTCAATTTCTTCTGAAACTTGGGAGAGGTACCAAAAATATATCAACAGTTTCCATTAGCAACTGCTGCAGAATAGCATATTACCAGTTCAACAGCTGACATGAAATGCCTTTCCATATGTAAAGCTGTGCCTTAAACACACAAGGGACACTAAGAAAAAACTTTGTACTTTCTTTTTCTTTTGTCTAACAGTAAATGGGTTGTGAAGAAGTGCTGGATGCTTTAAAGAAATGCAGTTATAATTTTGGATCCAAGCTGTGAGAACACTCATTGGAGACAACTGTTCTCCCATGGGCTAGCCTTGAATAAACAATCACAGCTCTGTGTGATATTAGTTCTTAACCAGATTCTAGCATTGAGCTGTTGCCTCGCCATGGTTACCTGCCTTTTAAACCAATGTTTCTTTTCCTTCCTTTTTGCCAAGATTCTTGCTTGCTTGGCAGTTGCTCATTCTCATTTGAACTTTTGCCCTATTTTAATCTCCACCAAATTTTCACTCTAAAAGAACCTTTTCACTGATATCTCTCTGTTGTCCTGGACTTCTTTTCTGTGTGTGAGAACTTACTTGGGAACATGGCTTATGGGAAAGAGCCCAAAGTGACTGTCTTCTTCTGAGTATCCAGCAGCAGGCAGGCATCTGTGACATTAGAAAACAAAGCCACAACAGCACAAGACAGTAGCCATTTCCAAAATAAAATTAGATAGGAAAGAAAGACACACACAAACTCCCAGGTCATTCACTTGGAAATTTATTTGTGCTTGTCAGCTCCTGAGCTTGCCTCACTTGAATTCATCCAAGGATAACACCAAGGATAACCCATGTATGAGCTTCACTCTGTCATATGGGGGCCCAACACAGAGTCCCTCACTTGTATTGTGTCTCTGGAGCTGGCACAGCACTGGGGTCCTGTGGATCATATTAGAGACCTAAGGAAGTGAAACATCTCTGGTTGCTTTGAGCTAATTCTCCAGGTAACCTGAACGAAACAGACCAACAACTTCTATAGAAAAGATAAAATTCCTTCAATATGAGGAGAATATATCATCTTGAAACAACTTGACTGCTTTTGGTTGTCTTTTGTGGAGATCCTGAAATTAGAAAATCAATTAGGAAATTAATGAAAACTTGCTGAAGGCTCTCTCCACAATATCACTAGCTACATAGTTGACAAATATTATTCCCATTGCCGAAAAAGAGAAAAAAAAAAACCCAGTCTTGACTTAGTTGCTCATTCAGTTTCCTATTCCTCAGAAAACGCCACTGTATGCCTGCCTAAAAGAAAAGCAAGTACGTGTGTATAATACACATGTGCATATGCAGATACACACATGTACACAGATACACGCACAGCAAAAGTATTTCTTACTAATATTTGGTTTTTTGTAAAATCCATTTTCTTACCAGATGCATAACTTCTGGTGTTAATGAAAGTACAGTTATTACAATTTAGACTTCTCTAATTCTTTGGCTGTATAGTCTTTGGCTGAGATTTTAGCACATAGTAAAATGTAGTTCAAGCCTCTAGGACAACAGACGACTTTGATATGCTGTATGTAAAATGAACCAGAGCAACATCCTGCTGGTATGCACATCAGCTATTCTGAGAGACAAACCAGTGGCCAATGTTTACCCATCTATATTCACGGATTAATAAAGAGTTGTGCTCATCGACTAATAAATACTTAAGACCAACTTTTCACCATTTAAAATCTTCTTACTGACATTTAAATGTAGGAAAACTGGCAAGTTATCTCTTTCTTTCAAAACATAATCTTACCAATATTGTATATGTTAGAAGATTTTAAATTTAATCAATTAAAAGTATATCTTTGATTGCTGTTATTTATTAACTTATAGAGAGCAATTTCCATCACACTAGCAAAATCAATACTTGGAGATAAAATTTCTAACAAGAATTTCCTTTCTCATAAAATTTTATTGGCAATTTAATTTTTCATCTATATTGAAATGGTAAAATGTAAAGAACAATGCTCTTTTTTAATAGTAAAAAAATCTTTATTTACTTTAGAACCCAAGCAGGAGGTACATTTTCAGCTGAGTTCAATCATTTTCTGCATCCTTGATATCTCTTCATTTGCACAGAATCCTGGCTGACAGAAAAATCACTAGTTAATTGACTAGAGCATGCTTTATATGCGAGCATTGGTTACAGTCTGGTTTGCAGCTTCCTTGTGTCTGAGTTGCAAGTGGGCAAAAGTGCCCCTCCAAACTGAGAAGTCCACTGCACNGAGCATGCTTTATATGCGAGCATTGGTTGCAGTCTGGTTTGCAGCTTTCTTGTGTCTGAGTTGGAACTGAGAAGTCCACTGCATGGAATCCAGCAGTTACCTTGGGCAATTTATCTCTTAATGCCTAAAGCTTTCCTGTTACATACGTAACAGCAAACCATTGCACTACCTTGGGCAGAGAGGGGAAACAGAAGGGACCAAAGTGTCACTCAGGCCAAGATGGGAACACGGTCTCAGTGAGAGACAAGGGCCCTTTCTGGTCCCTTCTCATAAGAGAGGATGACAGAAGGAAGGCTATTCCAAACCTCGTGTGTGACTTGGCCTCACAGTAGTAATGCTTTGTTTAATTCTAGGCTCTCCTACCTGATTATTTAATAATTATTTGTATAGTTTGAGTCACTGGAAGATGCTAAGGTGAACACAAATATTTTACCATCATGGCAGGGAAGTGGGCATGCAGCCAAATTAGGTAACTTCAGTTCAAGACTCACACTGAGACCCATATCTAATACAGCGACTGCCACATTTTTTATTCTAAAACTGGTCTTTCTGGGAAATGGAAGCCTCCTTTTATAGCTGGCTACTGCATGGTGAGCAGCACCAGAACAAAACTTGCAGAAGTGCAGATGGGAGAGCACAAACAGCCACACACTGTCACCAACTGTGTGGCTCCCACTAGGTAGCAATTACTGCAGAATTTGCACCAAACTGCTGTCAAGCTCCCTCATCCAGCATCCTAGCTGTCTGGTATTGTCAGACTCAGACAGCCAGCATTGCTCAGCCTTTGGGAAAGGGGCTTCTTCCCATACAATGCTGACTTGGATCTCAGTGTGGAGAGTCACTTTCCCAGACTGAGTAGTCCCTTGATCTGTGAATGGTGTCTACAGTTTCTACGGGGACCAGCTTTTTGCAAATGAGTAGCCACAACACATTCACCAGTAACAATGACCCCTGTAATAATTTATAATGCCTTTGGGCCTCCAGGTATTAAAAAAATGCTGCTACGCCAAGCCAGTCAGAGAAAAAATTGTGCCATGGCGGTGGCTTTGAAACTAGGATTGTGAAGCATTATGCCTATTGAGAGATGAAATAACAAGTGGGAAGGATGAGAAAACTTGAATGGAAATATGCTTAGGGAAACAGAAGCTTGAAGTAATCAATAAATCATAGAATAAGGTAAAGAGAAGGAACCTTTAAAGCACCTAGCTTAAATGTCAAGAGCATTAGAACAAAAGAGATCAGAGCAGGAGAAAGTGTGAAAGGAGAAAATGCTGAAACTCTGACAAAAAGTATATTCACTCCTGAGCATGGAAAAAAGTACAGGCAACTCAGGGCAGCAGAGAAGACAGTAAGAAATTAGGAAACTGTAGGTTTCTCTTCCCTGTATATTTTAACACAGAGAATTACTGTTTCTAGAAGATTTTGAGTGGTGAAACTGAGAAAAAAAAACCCAACACCATCACAGAAGAACAAAAGATCAGTTTTAAATTTTATAATATGCTGGGAATGTGTTATCACCTATGCATTAAGGTATGCTATCAATATTGCAGAGCAATAGAATCTTGCTTCCATTGCACTACACCAAAAAGAAACAGACCTAGCCAAGGCAGAGCTGTTCTTTTATTTACCCCTAGACAAATTCATACAGCTAAAATTAAGGGTTTTTTTCTAATGACACTCTTTTAATGATGCTCTTAATCACACATAGTTAAAGTCACACATAGCTCTAGTCATATGTGCTTGCCCCAGTGAAATCAATATGGTACTCAAAATATTTTTGCAAGTTAACTATAAATTATGTGGTTGCACTGCCCAGTGCCCAGACCTTTTGTTTTGGCCAAGGGCCAAATAGGCACCCTTAACAACATGTGTGTGGTCAGGACATGGTTGCAGCAAAAGGTTGTTAAAAACCACACATACAGGCTATTACTTGTAGGATTAAAGCATCACCGTAAATCCATGTGGACCACTCAGACAGTGGCAAGGGAGAAAAATTACACAGAGTTGATTGTGAAATATTGTCATTCTAAATCAGGTAGTGGCATTTGATAGGGAAACAGAGAAATTTAGTCCATTTTAAAGAGTCTTCTTTAAATTATCTTACCCTACTGCTATATGCACATAAATGACAGTACAGATGTGCAACAGTAATGCCAGCAGGTAAATTGAGTGTTAATGCTCGTGTTAATGTTGCTAAGCATGCCCTCTATTAAAAGGAGATGTTTCCAAAAACCTGATGGGCTTGTCATGAGCAGAGTGCTGAGTCAGGAAAAAAAACCCAACTTACTCCAAGTGCTCATCTGGCAGCAAAGGGTTTTGCGGTATGCCTCAACAAGACATTTAAAATTTCACTCATAATTTTATGAAATGTCTCTCATTTAGGTTGTCAAAGCCTGACAGGCTTGTTAACAGCATCAAGGGGTGAATGGTCCTTCATCTTCTTGCTCTTGCTCAGCTGAATGATCGATGAACAAACTAAAACTGACAGCTGCTGAGAGACATCAAGAACCAAAGGAGACTCAGAAGATGTTTCTACTCCTCCCTGTCTAATTCAGCCTAAAAAAAATGATATTCTGTTCAAGAAAAGTTTGGGAAAGGAAGAACAACAGCTTAAATCCTGGTCTTAAATCCAGCTGCTCTGTTGGCTCCAGCAAGGTCATTAGACTGACATGAGGCAAGGCAGCTCATGAGATTGGAGTCCCTTAGTTATCTTCTGTTTTCAAGGATCTACTTCCCCCAGGAATCAAGGATCTGAGAACTCACTACAGGAATAAACATGAAAGGTTGTCAGAGTGTCCCCAGGATTTACACAGTATCTTGTCTCTAAGAACAGCCAACACAAGTATTTTTCTAAAGTAACAGTCCTCCATTAAAATGTCAGTATTGGGGGGATGTGGGTGTGACATGAGCTCTCACTTTAACTTAATGTCTTCAGTCCATGTCCAAGTTTCCCTGAATTTTCCAGGAAAAAAAAAAAGTAGTGATGCACAGGTAATGCTATTTTTTCACTGCAGATTAATACTTGCTGAAAGACATTTTTTACCAGACGTACTTGAAAATTCCCTTTAAGAGTTAACAAGGGAACCAAAGTATGTCACATGAATAAATGACCACACGGACTGGCTAGATTTTGAGCCTTAGGTCAACATTATAATAAACCAGGTGAACGACATGCAGACCAAGAATGACTCCAATCTCAGGATATGTAATACACTGGGGGGACACACATGACGTGACATGAGGAAACCCTGCATAGCCTGCTCAAGGACGCTCCATGATCAGCAAGTCAGATATCATGAAACAAATGATTCCTTAGAAGTTACTCAGCTCTCTCCTATCAAGTCGTCAAAGTCTGTACTGCAGTTGTTGCATACTTAGCCAAACTGTTAAAACTTCAATGATGAGGTGACAGAATATATATTAGAGGAGAACAGTGGATGTGATTTCTCTCAAATCTGGCAGGACTTCCAGCACTATCTCCCATAACACCACCTGCATAACATTCAACAAATTGATGAATTACATTGTACATTTTACAGTGGACTGTCCATTTATAGGCAAACCGTAAACTGGAAGAACTGCTGATCTGGCTGGTGTGTCCAGCTGGAGGCCAGTCACTAGTGTGGCTGGGAGGAGAGGACACTAGGACCATAGGATAGAGTACATTGTCAGCACATTTGCAGATATGTACTATAAAACTGGGAAAAGTGGTTGTTATGCCAGATGATTTTGCCTCCATTCAAAGGGACTTTGACACCCTGAAGAACTAGGCTGGCAGGAATCTCCTGAAGTTAAATAAAGGGAAGTTCCATGTCCTGTCCCTGGGGAAGAACAGCCTCCTGTACCAGGACAGGCTGAGATCAATTAGCTGGAAAATAACATTGCAGAAGTCACTGAGGGTCGTGGTGACCGAAAGCCAGCAATGCACCCTCATGGCAAAGAAGACCAACAGGCTCTTGGGCTGCATGAAACAGAACATCACTAACAGGTGTAGGGAGGTGATACTTCCCATCTGCTCAGAACTAATGAAGGACATCCTGGAGTGCTGGGTCCAGCTCTGGACTTCCCAGTACAAGCAAAATTTGGACTTACTGGAGCAGATCCAGAGAAGGACCACAAAGATGATTAAGGGTTTGGAGCATCTGACATACAAGGAGACATTGAGAGCTGGGACTGCTCAGTTAGGAGAAGAGAAGACTCTGCGGGATCATACCAATGCGAATAGGAACCTGATGGGAATCAGCAGGAAGCTGATGCCAGACTCTTCTCAGTACTGCCCAGTGACAGGAGAAGAGGTAATGTGGAGTTTCCTTCCTTGGAGATACTCAAAACCTCAATGGACACAGCTCTGAGGACTAGGTTCGAGTTTCCCTTGCTTTGAGGAGGGAGTTAGAGAAGATGATCTCCAGAGGTCCTTTCCCACTTCAGCTGTTCTCTGATTCTGTCACAGCCCCATCTTCATCTACACCTTGCAGATGTTAGTATACTGAATGTTTGTTACTTTTCCTCTAGGAATGGCATATATGATCAGTGTTTTTACAGAAAATGTATCAGTTTATTGTAATTTCCTTGACATACAAACTGAATTCACAGCTCTATTGGTGTCCTTATTTTTTCTGTTTCTTACTTCAACTTTAACGTCACAGAGTGACCTCTAATGAATAAAGTCTATAGAGTATCATGTACAATGAGAAAAGGTATGAACTGATTACCCTTTACTGAGAAAGAGCTATTTTTAAAGCTGCAGGTGTTACCTAGTTCTGTGGTGGAGTGAGTACTTTGTGTGTGGTGTGTATATCATGGTATCTTTGGAAGCATGCAATATTTAAGGTCTAGTATTACTATCCCAGGGTTGACGACTCCATGGTGCCACTGTCTCAAAAGAAATTCAGAGATGTAAAGTCTTAAACTGCATCAGGGGAGACTTAGACTTGACATTAGGCAGAACTTTTTCACAGAGAGAGTGATCTCTCACTGGAATGGGCTGCCCAAGGAGGTGGTGGAGTCACCGTCCCTAGAGGTGTTTAAGAAAAGGTTGGATGATGTACTTGGTGGCATGACCTAGATATTAGGGTAGTGTGTTATAGGTAGGATGGTGTGTTGGTAGCAGGATGACAACAGGTTGGGTAACAGGTTAGGTTAGGTAACAGGTGATAGGTTGGACTTGACGATCTTTAGGGTCTTTTCCAACCTTACTGATTCTGTGATTCTGTGACACTTTCAGAGCTCTAGCTTCCTCTTATTTTGTAAGGTCAGCCATCCATGTCTGGCTATCACCAATAGTGAATATTTCTTTTGGGCCTCTGCTCTTTATATAATGCAAAAGAGTAGTTTCCTCTCTATGTTGTTTTACTACAGACAGATTTTTAAGTTAAGCTATTTTTAAGTGTAGTGGTAGGTCTGAAATCAAATATATATCTGTTTCCCCTGCCGTTTTAGGGCTTGCAACAATCCACAGGATGCACTCTTAATGCTTCAAATCTGATTCAGATATTCTCCTGGACGAATATCTTCTTCCATGTCCCCCAGGGTGGATCACAGTTGTATAAAACTGCAACGTTGCCAAAACTGGGAAACCTCATGTTAATTCTGAAAAACTTGCATGGCTGCTACATGGAGATCTCAGCTACCTCCCAGATAAAAATCTCACTGAACTTCAGACAGAATTTGAAGTAAAATTAACACTTATGCCTGCAGATAAGAGTGTGGCACAGACAGCAGGGGAGAGAAAAGTGCTTGCGAAAGACTTCGAAATGGAGGGAATTCATTCTTGGTGATCCGAAGGCCTCGAGGAACTCAACCTAAAAAATATTGCATTGTTGCAAGAATAGAGGAAAATCACTTATTACTAGAAAAGCATTACAGAGCCATTCAAGCACATTGAAAGCTTTTCTGCCTTCTATGAGTTATGGAGGAACAGGAATTTTTTTGGTCATTTTACATGTCACTTCTCTCTACTGTATTACCTGTCATTTAATGTCACTATACATATATAAATGTAAATATAAATATGTATATGTGTGCATGTGTGTATGAAACAATATGAGCATGTTTGTTTATTTGCATCCTGTGTGTGTACAACTATTATAGCAGAATTCTTTAGATGCAGAAATGTTTTGCAATCCATTAATTTTTGCCTTCTTCCTGCACTTGTTATTACAGCATCAATTAACTTACAGAGATTATTTCTAGTGCTGGTCAGTGGCAGTGGTCCCCACCTGAGGTGGCAGTGAGCTAAAAAATAATTTTATGCCAATATTTAGCCAAAGCTGTTTGCTAAAATAAACATAGGGCATGTTTATTTGTGTATGGCTCTCATACTACCTTTCAGTGCTGCCCAGCTACCTAAGTAAACANAGTTCCTGTAGTCGCTCCTCGTAGGGCCTGCCCTCCAGTCCCTTCACCATCCTCGTTGCCCTTCTCTGGACCCTCTCAAGCAGCCCTTATCCCAGTATGAAGCAGGATGTTTGGGAGCATGGAGTCAGGGTGCTCTCTGTCACCCCATGAGGTGCATCTAACAAAAAGCCACCCATCCTGTCTGCCATCCCTGCTCCATTCAAGGCTTCAGGGTGGCACAGGGCTGAAACACACCTGGGAGCATCACTGGTGGGTAGGGAATCTAACAGGTCACTGAGTCCTCTTTGACCCACTCAGTGCATGTGCTGAAGTTAGTCACTACCGGTAGCTCCTATATTTATAGAGGTATGTGGCAAGTTAAACGTAAGATACAATTTGGGTTTTTTTCTGTACAACAGGGCAAAGGTGCCTTTCTCCTCCTCTTCTTCAGTTTTTTGATAATCCCCTACTTGTTTTCACAGGAACATTAGCTCAAATCTGCTGCTACTGTGCACAGCCGATAAAACTATTGCATGGAAAGACCATATGTCACATGGAACTACTCAAGAGGCATAAAGACTTGCTTTTTGCCGATCCTTTAAAGATACGATTTTATGCTCAGTTAAAATGGAAAAGAGCATTATGTTTAAAGATAAACCCATTTACTGTGTAACGGCTTTGCTAAATTCTGTCACCAAATTACTTGTCAGTAAGACATTTGGACTGCCTTTAAAAAAATAAAAAGTTGTTACACATCTCTTTCTCCTTGTTTATCTGTTGCTATGACAATGCTAATGACAATATCACCATAAACAAGAACTAAAATCTTTTACTAGTGACAAGACAAAATCAGTTCTGAGGAGAAAGTTCATTTATTAATATACTTCTTGTTACCCTCTTTCACCCAGGTAGTAAGTCAATATTCAAGGTCCTTACAGGTTGTTTCTGTTTGGAGAACAAATGGATGAGGGAGTGAATTGAGCTTTTTTAATGTGCCTCTGTGTGTTTAGAAAGAATGTACACAATGTCTTGTTACTCTGGGCAGGGGGAGTCAAAACAATAGGCAGTGTTTTCTCTTTTCACACTTTCAAGCCTCTCTTGAGCCATGACTGAAGTTATCTCTCCCTTAAGTATCTCTCAGGATCAGGCTACAAGGGTTTTCCTTGCTGGTTCTGGTGTGTCCTTGCGACTTCCTATGTCTGCTTCTCTGATGTTTCTGCTGTCACTTTCTGAATTGCTCCACTTCATCATATGCCACCTTGTCCCCAGCCTTTGCAGTTAGATCCTGGAGAAATGCCTCACCCCCACAGTTCAGCACTGCTAGGCATGTGTGGTGCAGTACGTAGGGTGTGGTATGTTATGGTGTGGCTCCTGGAGTCTCAATGAGTTTGTCCCCAAAAAGAAGGCAGTTCTTTTCCTAGGGAAAAGAAGCTTTCTCACCCACCACCTTCAGTGAGGTTTCATAGCTGACTTTCAGCATAACACTGAATTTATTTCCAACAGTATATTTTTGCTCCCTGTCAGATCAGTTTTTCTACAGTAGTGCTATGAGGTGGGGGAGCAGAAGATATGTTACTATTTCTTAACAAAACAAGCTCTGATGCAACTATAATAAAGTTGTGAAAAAGTCCTAGAGGATTTAAACAGATTTGACAGCATTAAATTTCCATAAATTTAGGGCCTGATCCTGCTTTTCTTTTGCTAATGAGTACTAGAGGGAGATAATGTATGAGCTTTTCAGACAAACTAAAGACAGAAATAATGGCCCCTCTAAGCAAGGAAAGACAGGTGTGGGATTGAGCTGTTGGGATATACTTATGGACAGCAGAGGTAACTCCAGAGTTCCTG
Organism: Pitta sordida; assembly: GCA_013390025.1. NCBI lineage: Eukaryota > Metazoa > Chordata > Aves > Passeriformes > Pittidae > Pitta > Pitta sordida. The sequence goes on along the minus strand of WEKX01012590.1, from coordinate 311,903 downwards.
CTCTGGGTTAGATCCATCTCTGCTGTCCAGACACGACTGAGCTACACAGACATCGCTTTTGGTAGCAGCTTTGCGCTGGCCCTTGGGGCTTTGCTCTTGGATTGAAATAATGGTTGAATATAGCATAATCTCTGCTCAGGCAGGGAAAGACGTCTGATTTTGAACAGCAAAAACTCATACTAGTTGCATTTTCTTTTGCTATTAAGGAAACAGACTCAAGGAGTTTTAATTTACCTCAAGTTTATGCTACAGCTATTAACACGTCCCATTCAATACATAAGTTGTTCCCAAACAAGACACATCTCTGTTTTTTATACACTCTAATATTTCTTCCATAAACCTATGTTCTACCAACTTCCTAACTACCTCCATGTTTATGTAGGTGATGGTCCATGATGGGGGTGTATGTAGACTCTGAATGGAAAAGATCCTCTTTTATGAGGACACAATCCAACGACTTTGAAAACAACTCCTTCACTACCACAGACAAACCAGCTATAATTGTCTCAAGGCCCCCACAGAACAAGTGGATGTCTTTGGTCACATTCACACCAGTTTTGTGTTGAAAGAGTCAAAAGTGGTCTTTCTAGACTGTACTGCCCCCTCTTCTAGGGGGCATAGGTCTGTCGACACTGGTGAACTTCATGCCATAAAAAAGTTCTGAATTCAACAGAACCTAATTTAAATGGAATTTCACTTGCCGGAACAGAGGGAGCTTGTACCTTTCATTAAAAATCTCAGGATATTCGCTCATGCAACCAGTCCTTGATCCCTGAGGCTCTCCCTCTGCTAATAATACCATAATTTCTTAATTAATAGACATTGAACAGTATATATTTGGTTTAGCATCTGAAAAATATATTTGGGTTAGCATTTGAGAAAGAGGGTGAGTTTTTTCCAATAACTGTAGAGGATAAGCATCTCTTTGCATGGAGTATTCACTTATGTGTACATGGGATGCAAACCAAAGTGATTGATTCAGCCGACTTCTCAGCAGAAGATGGAGTTTAGGATGGTCATTTTTGCTGAACACAGGTATTCTGAACAATAGCAAAATTAATTTGGAGGACAGGGTGGAGGGGAATTAATTTACAATCTAAAACTTTGAAGGAAAGACTTCAACAAGCTCTAGTAAGGTTATGACAATAAAATTGCTAAAAGAGCCATTAGGTATTCTCAAGATTACATGTTATTAATTACTTGTATTTCCAATAACTTGACAGTCACTAAATTAGAGTAAAAACAAAAGATCTCCTCTCTCAGGCAGGTATCTTTAATAATCCACACTACACTAACTGTTCTCTGTCCCAGAACAAGGATTTGAGAACTCAATGCTCAGTCCAGCATAAAGCTGGGTGTTGAAGATAGCCCATCAACATTTTTGGAACCAGTGTCAACCCAGTGCCAGCACTTGCAACACAAATCTAGCTGGGATGTTTTTAATGGCATAGGAGGAGCATGGTAACTGGACTGAAAGCACTGAGCCCCAGCCTCAGAAGCATACTCTAAATGCGAGATTACCTTATGAGGTCATTTTGCCTCAATCTCTCCTTTTGGATGCGTTGCACTTTGCTCACAATCCTTGCATATTCACTGAGTCAGAGAGCACCAGAGTAACTCTTCAGTGAAGGGCTTAGGGCACTGCTGGAGAGGGGAAACACATGGGTTCCAACACAGACTGAAACACTTCAGCAAAGTAGAAGAGCATCAGCAAGAGCAACAAGCCACTTCCAAATGCATACTCACTAGACTGCTTACAGACACATTCCTGGAAAAGGAGAGACACATCATTTGAGGGAATTGATATCCTCTCACTCTAGCTGAGACCAGTGGCCACGAGGGAGGTGGGTACTCTCTCATCCCATCTCTTCTTACCCTACATGTGCATCCAGCTCTTTTCCAGGGAGCTGTAAGAGCTCTGTGGCTCTGTGCTACCGCATCTACCTCACAGTGAGGTTCCAGCCTGCTGGAACAGGTTGCCATACACAAGGGTGCAATGTATATTGGCAGGCAGTTTCCTCCAGTCCTAACTGAACTGCTAGCACTTGAACTGACAGAACTCATGAATCAGGTCAGGATCACCTTTGTGCCATCAGCAAACAAGATGTCAGGATTAGTTTAAAGTTCCACCATATTTAAAGAGGCCAGATAGATGGTTCCTACCTTCACCCTTATACCCTCCTCCCTTTCTGTCAGCAACACCATTTGCCTCTAAACTAGTGTTTGTAACACTTAGGCATCCTTTTTATCAACAAATTGACCTGGACCTTGTGTACATAATTCCACCATCCCACACAAGAAATCTTACCCTTAGATTGTGTTAGGAGTGATCCAGGTTTTTATTCAGTGATCTGTTCTGAGTTGTGCTCTTGCTGATCTGGTAATTCAGACACCATAAGCAACTTTTTTATGAGAATCAGTACTCTTGACACTCAGCTAAAATTACCTTTGTTTAACCCACAGGCCAAAAGCCTTCTGAATCTCAGGCTGTGACCCCTGAACATTAAGTTAGACTATGCATAGACTGTTTGCAGTCATTAGCTATAGTCAGGCATATCTTTGGAAGTAAAATATTAACACATCCCTGTGGGAAAGGAAAATTTCAGCTTGATGATACAGTAATACCTCACCCTATGCAAGAGGCAGGTCTCCCAGAGGTCTCGTGAAACATCTAATTCGCAAACACACGAGTCATTAATATACACACAGGCCACGCCCATTGCTCCACCCCCAGCCAACCAGGAGTGCTGGGGAGCATTTTCCACTCCTCCCCACAGGCTCTCACAGCACAGGGGAGCAAAGGGAAGCATTTCTGAACCCTCTCTGCCTGGTGAGACCCTCAGAGAATCCCTGGGCTTCTCTTCAGCCACACTGTCGCTTCCACAGCCGCTGCCAGGCTGCTGCCATTGCGCATCCTTGCACTGCCTCCATGGTGGGGAAGCTTTGGGGCCGCAGCAGGGAAGGCGTGTCTGCGGGATCAGGTCAGTGCTCTTGGAGCTTCAGAAACCTTAACTTGTGAGCACGTCCCACCGCTACTCCATCCCAGCACACAGCACTTGCCCCACCACTGCTGCGGCCAGCCCAGCCCCACTTTCATGGGGCACTTTCCCTGGGGCTACGTCATCACCAGGTGCGCCGGTCACATTCCTCAAGCACAGACTGCATTGCCTTCCCCGCCTGTAGCCATGGAAACAGTAACATGTGCCCTGCGGGGGTCAGTCCCCTGGCTGGGCTTAGAGTAACAGGGGACAGTGCGGCTTCTGGCGGTGCTGCGTTGGGTCTCAGCGGCTGCCCAGATCATACCACAGAGTGAGCCTTCCACTGTAGGGACCAGGCATGGAGACACACAGGAGTGGGCAGGGACCGGGGCACAGCACCACAGGACCATAAATGCCACAGGAGAAAGAGGTACTGCGTGCCTCCCCACAGTACCAGTCCCACCCCACAGGGAGTGCCGGCGCTGCCCCTCAGCGAAGCAGAGGCACTACACATGCATCGGTTGGGAAGCTCCGCAAATCACTGAGGCAGATTTGAGGATAAAATTTCTCACAAACCAACAAGGTTTCTTTCCTTAAAAAAAAAAAAAAACAAGGTAGAGAAAAATCAACTCCTTCTTCAGTTGCCTCACTATTATTGCTGACCAAAAAAGTTTCCTCAGAAAGTCACAGAAAAGTTTTTCCTGTCCCATATGCCTCAAATAATTACTGCTTTGAAAAACTGACATCAGCTGCTTGTGATCTGCTTTGTTGTCTACAACCTTCCAAAGATTAATAGCAAAAGACCTAGAAACCCCAGTCCTGTGGCACGTTTTCTCTCCTTTTTCAGAAAAGTTCTATTATGTCACTTCTGAAGGTTTTGATATTTTGTTCCTAACCCTGATTTAATAGCATCTGCTAATAAAGTGACAGGTTATGACACCTCCCCATAATTTTAGAGCTTTTTCACCTTAGATTCTGAGTGCTGCTTTTATGGTTTCAGAACGCTTTTTATTCACACACCTTCCATCTTGAGTAGCTCTTTGAATGGGGTTGTCAAGACAGCTATGTTCCATGTACATTTTTCCTGGAACTGAATTCAGTGTTGCCTACAAAATTACAATTCCTCTGCTTGCAGCAGGTTTCATTCTGCAATGGCTAGCTTTTGATTTCTGTGATTTCTCATCTTGCTAGCATCAAATATATTTAAAACACTTACATAAGGAGCTTATTTTTATTGGTTCCACTTGAAATTCATCCTCTTCAGTGTGTTACCGTCTTTCATTATATACCTAACAAATCCAGGCTCATCATTTACTCTGTGTTGTGGCCAACGCGTTCACTGAGACTAGAAGTTTTGAGTATCTGCATCTAGCAAATAGGAAACCAATTGTAGTTAGAGCCTTGCTATTACTCCTTAACAGTTGCATTGTGGCATTACTCGGAGACCCTGGTGACTGAAGCTGTGTTTAGTTTGGATCTGCACATATCTATACTGAAAAGTGAGAGTGTAATTCATGGGAGATGAAATTATTCTTTGCAAAATGTAGCTTGCCAGCAATGTAGTTTTGCTTGGTCTAAGATGGGAACCCCTGTCTACCTTCTGTCTCCAGTAATGTGTCATTACAATGAGGCTTTTTCTCTTCACTTTGCTTTGCACAATTGTGCTCTATGGCTTACTTCTAAGGGAGGTCTGTGGAAGGTAACTGGACAAAAAACCCTGCTGTCAGCCTGTGGGTGTAAAGTGGCCATACAATGATTAATATTTGCTTCAGCCACAAATTAAAAAAAAAAAAAACCAACAAAAACTAAGATAGAAAACTACTAATTTAAAGACTGGACACACTGTCTTTATGGAAGTAATTTTTAAAAACTTTAAAATATCTTTTTATTTCCTCTGTGAAAAAAACAAAGACAGCATGGGATTGAGAGCACTGAACAAGAATGGTCCACAGCAAAAACATACAGCAAAAATGGTGGGCACAGGAAGGGTCTGATTTCTGGTTCTGCATAGCAGGGCTTGAACCTGGGCAACCAAAGGAGTTAGTCCATTAAGACCAAACTGTTAATTCTTTCTTAGGGCTCACTGACACTTCCCTGATATTGAAAAGCCTAAAATCCATGCTAGGCATATGACTTTTCCTCAGCCTTCTTCCTTAAGTGCGCCTACAAGTATGGAAATGCAAAATGCTCTTTGCTGGGAGAACCAGACCATTCCATATGGCCTGTAAACCACTAATGAGAGACAGCAACCATTCAGCCACATTTCACCTGCTTAGTGGGGGGAGCCTGAAAAGTCAGGCTGATTATCCATTCCTATTAAAACCCAGACATGACAAGAACTAGTGGAATCTCCGTCTCTCAAAGATTTCTGGTGATAGAGCTCTGGATGGAGAGGGGGGAAATTTTTAATTTTTCACAAAACTCCCTATTTCTAAATGCAAATACTAGACACATTTTTAAAACCTGAATGTTATTTTGAAAGCTAGTTTAAAATGTTATTTTAATGGCTTGATTTTATACAGACCTTTTCCCACTTTGTCTTCACATAGTCATGTATAATTGGTGCTCTGGACATTATTATTACTTATGTGATAGTAGGACAGTTGAAAAATTGTTTAATTTTACTGTCATATCACTAAGGACTCCTGCTATCTAATACCAAAACAAGCGTAATACTCATATGTGTCCTATTTGTGTTGTAGTGAAAAAATATTGACAGCCTAAACATTACAATACAAACAAATTTAATAATCGGTTTTTTCTTCCTTTTCACTAAATTAAAACCAACCAATCAACCAACCAACAAACCAACCAAAAGCCCCAAACACTTTAACTATTTCCAGTGAAATTTAAAATCTGAATTTCCCTGGGCTAAAAACTAAGACATCCAGTAGCATATTGCTGATCCTGCTACCAACCAGTTTTGTGTTTGAGGAATTTTTTTGTAGTACCTGGAATAATAGCTTATGTTCTTAATGCTTCCTTTTTGAATTACATACCAGGCAAAATTCTTCATTTATTATCCATTCTGCACTTATACTACTTCACACGAATGTCTGCAATACTATATACCATAAAACTGCAACAGATTTTGCAGTCTCCTCTCTATTTCATCCTACCTTCCCTTTTTTAAATCACTACATTTAAAGAAGCACTTTAAAAACACTGCAATATATGAACAGATAGTCCTGTGTGCTATTACGCAGCACCTGAAAAATGACCATGACATTAGACCTAGTCAGCATGGATTTCGGAGAGGCGGGTCTTGCCTGACCAACCTAATCTCCTTTTATGATATGGTGACTTGACTGGTTGATGAAAAAAAGGCCGTGGATGTTGTATACTTGGATTTTACCAAAGATTTTGACATGGTTTCCCATGGTAAGCTTTAGGAGAAACTCTTAGAACATGGACTGGACAGAAGCATTTTATGTTGGGTTAGGAATTGGTTGGATGGACGAGCTCAGAGAGTGTTGGTGAATGGTGCCACATCCAGCTGGCAGCCAGTCACTAGTGGAGTCCCACAGGGGTCAGTGTTAGGCCCGGCACTGTTCAACATCTTTATTCATGATATGGACAAGGGAATTGAGTCCATCATCAGCAAGTTTGCAGATGATACCAAGCTG
>WEKX01012590.1:269510-303385 GCA_013390025.1 Pitta sordida | reverse complement strand
GTTTCTCCTGAAGCTTATTGTGTGAAACCGTGTCAAAGGCTTTGCTAAGGTCCAAGTACACAACATCCACAGCCTTTTTGTCATCAACCATATCCTGCCAGGGCCTGAGGATCTCCCAGCAAACAGCCCTCCAGTCAGTGAGATGTACTCCTGGATAAGGTCGGCGGCCCTGCCAGATCAAGACAGCAACACTGAGATGCAGGAACAGCTGAATCAGTGCAGGCAGATCAAAACATCAACACAGCCATCACATCTGCATGTTAAAGTTTCTTGCAGGGAAGTGAAACAGCTGGAGCAGGGATCTCTTTGTGTCTGTGTTTTCATAATGCCACTCTAGAGCTGCTCTATATGCGTGCTTCTCCCCTTTGAGACTCTTTGGGATGTCTATCATTCATGGGGAAAAAACAACCTTTCCCAATACGTACTTACTATAAGCAGAGGCAGCAGAGTCAAGCAGGAGTATGGAAACACCTGTGCTATGGTGAAAAAAACCTTTATCCTGTGTCTGCATCCCCCCCATCCTCACTTCCAGAATACCTACACATCATCGAATGTGCCAAACATAAAGTTCGGCTAACAGTCTCATAACTTCTGGGAAAACATAAAATGACAGATTACTTTTTTTTGAATAAAACTCACTTATTCCATTCTCCCTAGAGCCAAGCACTGGTGTGGAGTAACATAAGAACAAAATACATTTTCTCTTTTAAATCACTCATCATTTCTGTTCTGGGGTTGTGCTGACTATATAAACTCTGAGCTGCTTTGCCCACCCAGGTTCTACCCACAACCAACCACACAAGCAACATATTTATGAGTAAAGCTTAGCCCTCAAACACAGATGAAACTGGATCAGGCAACTGCTGGCTCCAGGCAAGGATCTCCATGGGCTCCATCCATGACCTTGAGCAAATCATGGAATTGTAAAGGTTGGAAAACACCACTGAAGTCATGGAGCCCATCTGTTATCACCAGAGCTTCTCTAGTGATAAAACAGGTCCAAATAGCCTATCCCAGCCACCTGAACAAACCTAATCATCTCATAATACTTTTTCAGTACTTGTACTTTTACTTCTTATTTCATAGAATCATAGAATGGTTTGGGTTTGAAGGGGTCCTACAGATCATCTAGGTCCAACCACATTGCCATGGGTGGAGACACCTTACACTAGGCCAAGTTGCTCAAAATCCTCTCTGACCTGGTCTTGAATTTCTATGGATGGGGCATCCACAGCTTCTCTGGGAAACCTGTTCCTGTGGCACACCACCCTCATAGCAGAGTATTTCTTCCTAATATCCAATGATGGTGAGTTGGACTAGATGATCCTTGTGGATCTCTTCCAACTCATAGTATTCTGTGATTCTGTGATTCTGTGATCCTCTTTCAGTTTAAACCATTCCCCCTTGTCCTATCACTGTATGCCGTCACCAAAAGCTTTCTTGCAGGCCCCCTTCAGGTACTAAAGAAAGATGCTATGAAATCTCCCTGGAGATTTCCCTTCTCCAGGTTAAATAAGCCCAACTCCTTCAGCTTTTCTTCCCAGAAGAGGTTCTCCATCCCTCTAATCATCTTGGTGGCCCTTCTTTGGATTCGCTCCAACAAATAGGTTGATGTCCTCAGCACATTTTCAGTGGTTTCAACTACTAGTACTTAGCAATTTATTCTTCCTGCAATATTTACATACAACGACACAGCAAAAACTGACAAAACGTGAAACGTCTGAGCCTGTAACCTATTTTCTAGGGCAGGGGAGAACAACGAACAGCACCTTAGAAAGCTCAGTAGAAATGGCCTGTCGATTCCCTAGCCTCACCCCTTCATCCCCCTGACAACAAACACCTCCTCAAGAAACCGAGATTCTTGCAAAAAAACCACAAACCCAACCAAACAAACCCCTCCCAGACTAAATGAAAACTGCTTTCTTGAAATCGCGGGCGAGGAGCGTGTGTTGGTTATGAGGAGGCTGAAGCGGAGCTTTCTCCGCAGACCTTAAAGACAATGAAGGTGCCGAGGGCAGACGTGTCCTGCCCGCCGCCCCCGGCCCCGCAGGCGGCGGAGGAGCGGCCACCGGGCTCCCCCTGCGGGCCACGGCGGCGCCGGGAGACGGGCGGGGACCGGCAATCCTCAGCTTCCTCGCCGCTCCTGCCCTTCCGCGTGGACGTCACTCCCTGGTACAGCATCTGTAGTAGGACGAATAGCAATAATTAATAACAATAATAGTAGTGGTAATAATACTAATGATACGGCGTTCACCAGGATTCACTGCAGAGCCGTCCCGCTTCAAAAAGTCAGAAGGTTCTGGAATTACAGTAGCTGCCAGCACGTGGGGCCCGTTGGATCAAACGGGATTCTCCCTGGAAAGCTGATAAATGCTGTCCTCCTGCAGGCAAATTCGGATCTGCGTGAGCTTTGCGTGCCCTTGAAATGCAGGATCGGGGCTCTGTAGCCGTGCTGCTGTCGAAGATACCGGACGGAGAAGGGCGACCATCAAGTGCATGTACTGTGCTGGCTCATCAAACCCTGGAAGTGAGCCGTGGCCCTCCAGCCTCGTCTCAGCCGGCACCATGCAAAGGGACATGTGTGCGCCTGGGGAAAACGGGATCTGCGATTCGTGGTTTGTGTGTTGAAAGAGCATCAGGAAGCTGCTGACCATAGGAATTGGTCATAGAGGCATTGGTGGGTGGTGAAAAGCTAAAAAAATCTTCGGCGTCTTCTTAAGGTATATCTATATGATAATTAAATAAAGAAGAAAAGTTTCGTTGTCTGACATAAGTTGATGGTGAGGGTTTAGGTTGTCATAAGCCTCCACAGTTTGTACCGCAGCTGTGAGACCTCAAAGCATGCTTCAGAGATTTCTGATCCATGAATTTCTGGTTAGCAGCAGAGCTCTGACTACTCAGGCCTTGAAGAGTGGGCACTAGGTCTGGAATTAACATATGGAGGGGGCCTAGGAGCCAGGGAAATGTGTACCCCTAGCGTTTTCTCATGCTTTGGGTATGTACTACCAAATCCTGCTCTGAGCAACGTCTGTGTTGCCTCAGAGTTCAAATCCCATTACAGGTGATTACAATAATCAAGAGTTAACAAATTCCCAAATCACTCAACCCAAGTCCCTGTATGAAACAAAGGGCATCATTTCCGACAGACTGGATGTGGAAAAATTAATTTCCTGGCATCCAAAAATAAGAATAGCCATGCTGGTTGAGACAAGTCCATCCAGTCTCAAACATAAACAACAGCTGATGCCTGGGGAACAGCATAAGAGAGGGGTAAGCACACAGTCATAGTTCTCTGGCATGTTGTCCCAAACTCCAGCAAGCTGTGGCTCAGGGACTTCCCTGAGACAGATGTGGTATCTTTAAATTTAATAGCCCTTGATGGATTTTTGCTTCCATGAATTTGTGTAATTGCTTTTTGAACCCATATCAATTTTTGACATTGCAGCATCCTGTGACAATTAGTGGCATGCTCCAACAAAGCAGTGTTTAAAGAAGAGCCCTTATTTTGTTTGTTTTGAACAGGCCGCCTAATAATTTCATCTGATGCTCCTAGTTCTTGTGGTATGAGAGTCGATTACAATCATTGCCTATTTGCCTTCTCAGTGCCATTCATGATTTTACAGATTTCTCTCATATCCCTCCTCACATTTTGATAGATTATAAGAATATAAAACACATATTCTTAATCTATTTTGAAATCCTAGTACAGAAGACATCCCACAGCCTGGACCTTCCTCTGGCTCCAGTGTTTACATTTTTGAGCTAGCAGAGTTGAACAACACCGTTTTCAGGATGTAGGCACATCGGATGTACTTATATCAGGATGTAGCAATGTTTTCAGCTTTGTTTCTGCAAGGTGAAATTCTAAAATTTGATTTGCTTTTCTGAACACTGCTGAGAATGGATCTGGCATTTTCATTAATATGGCTAGATTTCACAGTGCTTCAAGGATTTCTTCTGAGAGCTAACAGTTAGTCCAGCACGCTCAGCTCTGTATGTAAAGTTGTCTGCTTTTTCCACTGGCATTACACAATTTCCACTGGCATTGCACAATTGCACATCTACGCTGCATTTCTTATGTTTCATCATCCAATTACTCAGTATCATGAGATAATGTTTTTGTCGTATGTCATGTTTTTATCACCATAAATAACATTGTGTCACCCACCAGTTTGCCACCTGGCTGTTCAATCCCTTTCTAGTGTATTAATCCAGCAGATGGATTTGATGTCTACTTAAGATCCTGGCAAAACCAGAGGTGTGTTGGAGGGAGGAAATAGTGGGCACCTTGACTATTTCTCCTCTTTCCATCAGCACAGCTTGCATCTCACCCAGACTTGGACTGAGCCAGCTGCTCCTCAGGGAGATGCTGCCAGGCTCTTTTTGACCCTGCAGCATGTTTGGAGGGGTGCAGATGAAGGCCAGCCGTTATGCGTAAGGCCAGCTGTTCAGTTGACGTGGCCAATTTAGTCTAGCCAAGGATCCTGCTGAAGACAGGGAGTCACAGGGATGGGGACATGGGTGGCCTCAGATGGACACTGAGGTGTAAGCAGGTGTGGTGGCCTGAGAGGAGTCCGCAGGGCAGTCCCGGGTTTAGGGTGAACCTGTGGAGACATCCTTTGCACACCTGGTGATGGTATCATCGTACATGCCTACACACAAGGTCTGACAGGTATGTTTATAACTGGGAACAGGCAAAGCTTTCAGAGGCAGGCCCCATGCTTTCTCACTGCTTGTCAGTGCTGAGCACGGTCAGTCAGAGCGTGCTGTGAGCAGCACTTGCACAGTCAGAGCCGTCCCCAGTGCGTCCCCATTCCAGCGTGTCAGCCAAGCGTTTAAGACACCTGCTTCTTTTCGCTCCTGCACTGGCCGTGGACTAATAGGGACAAACGGGAAGAGGACCTAGCAGAATGCAGAAAATAATCGTCCTCTGCCAAAAGGGAATGTATGATCAAAACTACAATGGGCAGGCAAGCAGTGAGGCAGTGACCCGCGGCAGCACAATGTGTCATGAAGAGAGAGCAGCAGCCCAGGGACAGCAACAGCCCAGAGCCTCAATTTGTAATGACTGTGTAGACCACATGCCAAAAAGTCTCTCCCCACCTCCTTGCTCCAGAGAGCTCTCCTAATGTTCTTAGCCACTTGGACATCACAAGAAAAAGAGCCTGCACATTTCCAACACATGACCTAAGGCACTTGTTCAAGCAAAGCAGCACTCCTGAACCTGTCTCTAGCTCAGAGTGCTCCAAACACCTGTGAGTCAGACGATGGGAAATTCTCCCTGTCTTCACAAGCACAGATGAGTTTGAACCTTCTGGGCATTTTAGCAGTTTACCATCTGCACATATAACCTTTTTCCTGAGCACATTGAAGTCTTGTAGAAGGATGTTAAATCCAGGAACCAAAATAAGGAAACATGTTTACACCTGCTACATCTGTTCAAGAATTTCCAGCCTCTATTACACTTTTGACTTTAATGTTCCACCTCCTCCTCCTTCCTGTTTGGTCAAATGCCACCATGTTAAAAACAATCCTGTATTTTCCCCCCCAAGTCTCACAGACTTTCTATTGAATCCTGTGAAAACTTACTGCATATGAAATAAGCTGTGAAATGGTCTAGCAACAGAAGCAAGTGCTGGCTGCAATCTCACTTGCTTATCCAGGATTTTTGGGATGCTGGGATTCATTGTGAAGAAAAATGGCATTAACTGTAGAAAATACGTTAATTTTAGTTTTTTTAACTAGAATGAAAGATGAACAGTCAAACCATTTCTGATACAGATGAAATCTTCCTGCAGACGAGATGCAATAGCAAAAAATTAACAAGAAATAAATTAGGAGAAGTATTATAGCACACAAAAAAGCAGCACAAAGAAGATCTCTGTTAGCAGATGCCCTGTTCAATTAAAACTGCTTTGTTATAGAAGAGAAAGCACACTAGTATCTTCTATCAGAGGTGATCTGTCACTGGAAAAATTACCTGTACGGTTTCACCTACTGCAAAGTCAGACTCGTAGGTATGAAATATTTACGAAAGGGAAAAAGATCCCTAACTTGTTGAAGGGGAATAGCAAATTATTTCAACTGAGCAGAATTCAAAGGAGATTTATTTTCATAATTTCCACCAAATTTTATGTTAAGGTTGTTATTGGAAATACTGTACAATATTTCTCAGTGAAGCAAGTTTTTTGATTAAAATGATTTCAAGAGTGATCTGTTGCATTTTCATAGCCATTCAAATTAATTTATTGAGAAAGATGTTGCAAAATAGAGCAAGAGATATAAAAAAATTACATAAATTCAGACATTTTCCTCTGAGTAATCTATTTCTTAAAATGGATTTTTCTCTTGTAAGATTTACACTGGCTTTATGAATACATGATCTGGATTATTAATAATATGAGCAAGGTGGTGGTACTGGGAAAAATCCTCTTCTCTCTGTCATTTCCTAATAAAGCCTAGTTCATGGAAGAAAAATGTTTTCATGGGTCAACAGGTAACTAAGGGAAGTGCCATTTAGTGATTGTGGCATTTGGTGTTATGATAGGGGCCTCTGCTTCTTTGAATTGCTGCGGGATGCTTGTGTGAAGCATGCTTAGTAAAACAGCAAGAGAAATTAACAATATTAAGGTCGATATGGGACAAATTTCGGAAGAGTTGAGGCAAGTCCTGTGGTCCTAACTCTGGCAAATTCTCACTGACAGGTCTTGGCCAATACGATCTGCAGGTGTCCACTTTCTTTCAGCATTTAGCCCAGTATTCAACCAGAAGAAAACAGTTCAGTAATTCATTAGGATATGATCATGCCGAGCTGGTTACTAATTGTTCAAAATACCATTGGAGGCACTCCAGGATGCTGCACAGTACTCCACAGCTGGCAGCCATGGTACACAGGCGGGTATGCCACCCAAATAGAGCTGAATAGCAAGAGAGCCACAGGAGGAAAGCAAAAATCCCTTGCTTCCAAGCCCATGGGAACCTTCCTGTGTTGTGAGGAGGGAGCTGCAGGTGCAGAATGCTGCAGGCAGGATGAGTGCAATGAGCAACCCCACTGCCTCATGCCAAAGAGAAATGTTAGCAGCAAAATAATTTACTCCTGGCTGTCAAATGGGAGCTGCGGGGTTCCTCTCCTAACAATGAAAGGCAGACTACTGTGCATTAACAGCCCTGCCGGTGCACAAAGTGGCCCAGCCTGTTATTAAACTGTACAGCTAAAGCTGTTGTTCTCCACTTAGCTGAAAGTGAGTTACCATATTGCAGGTCCCCCAAGACGTTCCCTACCCTTGACATATCCTCTCCCTCGCATGAGTGGTAATGACTGGGATCAGATCCCTTAGGCTCCTGCCTACACTGTTCTACCTTGCTTTAGAGCAGCTTTTTTGAATAGGAAGGATCTGGTCTGTCTCCCCCCTCTTCTCTGCACTTCCCCCTCAGCTTCTTCCATCGGTCTTTATTCCTGAAACTCTTTAGTAGCCGTACGGATCTTTCTCTGAAGCAAATACACGTACAGCCAAAATACCTCAGTTGTCCTCTAAGCGAGTTGCAGGTGGGGTTTCCCTGCACAGCACCAATCGGATTTTAAATGTATGCAAATAAACATTTGTGTGCTTGACCTGGTGACACAGAAGCATCAGGATTTACTCACTGACGGGATTTTTGTTAATTTTTAAATTCACCTTTGCAAATTTAGATCTGAAACTAACAGAGCTGTAGACTTCCTGGGAAATTTCACAGCCATACTGAGTAAGGAATTGAGCCTAAAAAGCTATAAAAAGAATATAAATATTTATTTTGTTATATACACTTTTTTAAAGGAAAAAAATACACTTAGTATTAATCTCACTTCCTCGGGAGAGGCTGGATGGCCTTCACACAGAGCGCCATAACAGATAAAATCAGTTCTTTCCCTAGCAGCCTTTTTGTGTCACTGCCTGGCTTTGCTTGTTGTGTGTATGCAGTCTTGATCTGTCACTTTCTCCAAGGCCACCAAAGTAAACTCATGCTCCTGACTCATAGCTCCAGATGGATTCAAGCTCAAGCGCTCTGTCCCCCTGGAATTTGGCATATGTAGGTTTATATGCCCTAATCAATCAGGCTGATTTCACTTAATCCTAATCGTCCTATTAGGGTTCCCAGATAGCAACAACAGCAGCTAGAAATCCCCAAGCAGCCTAATTGACTTCATCTAATTACATTCCTTCTTGAGATTTCCATTAAACTACCCCCTGAATTCATTACACTGGTTGCTGTAGGTTTTTAGGTCTTCTTAAAAAACATGTACAGCAATTGCGATAGCTCAGTTCTAAGTAGCTGAAGTAGTTACTATATATGTATAAGATCTTGCCACCTCCACACAGCTATCTGTCAGTTGCCCTGCTCTAGCATATATCAAATGTGCCATCTAATCACTGTGGGGGATACCAGTTTTGACTCCTGGCACTCAGGCTCATTTCTGTCGTCGTGCTGCCTGTGGTTCTTTCCTTGTAGCACTGAACGAACCGCACGAGTCAAGAGACTGCCAGCTCCTATTAACCTCTCGCATAAAGGATTTATAGATATGTCTCATTATAAAGTAAGGAGCTAACATTCGTCTCAAAAGCAGTTAGCTTGGAAAAGAATGCTCTTTTGTCAGTATTCACCTTCTTCTGCGCTCCTTCTGTGGCAGTAGATTGTAAACTACTCAGTCGAGATGACATCTGTCATAGTTAGGTTTCTTCGGTTAATTTGATCACTTCTTCCATTAAAGTTATGCTTTGACTTCCCAAATGTTGCTAAGCTTATAGTTCCTGCCTTTTGTAGAATACAATAATGTAGCCCTGGGAAAAAAAGAAAAAAGAAAAAAGAAAATGGCTCTCTTCCAGTCTCAGCATTTAGAAAGTGGAATTTTCTGGGATAAAATTGTTTCATCCCTGGCTGGTTTCTTCTACTGAGAAGAAGTACTTTCTTTTCTTCTGCTACTGAGATCAGCTTCCATGAAACCCCGGGGGGCTGGAAGCAAAGGATCTTTTTCATAGGCAATTTTGTATAGAGTACACATGCATATCAATGCTTTGACTGGAGTTCACTTAAAAATAAAAACAAAACACACACACGACACTGGAAGATAGGCATTTTGACTACTGTCAGGTTGGAAAATGGTTTGTATGTAAGACAAGCCTTTGTCTTCAGTCTGTTTGGAAACTGATGCCACTGATCACTTTTATGGACGGTTCCTCTAGGTGGGAATGACACCGGTATCATTCACACAGAAACTGCCAGATTGATGTCAGTAAGACAGCAGAGTGTTTAGGTTCATTGGAAGGAATACAATATCTTTGATACAATAAAATCCTTGACTGTGCACAGAGGGAGAAAGTCAGAAAGGAAGGTACCCTTGCCAAATGTTTACTCCTGCATTTCTGCCTCATAGAGGGTGTGTTGTCTTTTAGGGCAGAGCCAAGGACAGTCGAGAAGTTCTGTGTGAATAACACCTGATTGTTACAGGAAAGGAACTGTGTAATTAAGCCATAAACAACGTTTGTGGTGATTTTAACCAAGTCTAAAGCTTTGTAAATCACAGAGTCATAAAGTGGTGCTGAGGGGAGATTATATTTTACAAAAATATTGATGTTTACACGAGATGAATAGCTGCTTGCCTGTAGAGATCATCAGTGAACACAGTATCTGTCCAAGGTCAGGCTGTGTCTGAACTGCAGACACAATAACTCACTAGAAAGTTTTGTGCAAAACGATTTGGCCTAAACAGATATTTCTAAGAGCTGGCTAAGGTTGCTAATTACTTCTCTGAGTAACTCTGAACTGACTTTTTTGAATCATTTTCATTCCAGAGGGATTAGTAAGTCTTTTTAGTAGAAGGAACACACACCAAAACTTATACAATGCATTTACAAAAACTTTCTGAAATACGTAATTGAATGCCAGTTTACAGCTACTTTTCTCCTTTCTCTTGTCCTGTTTTGGCACTAACATGCAAAAGGAAGCTTGGAAGGGGGAGGGGGAGGAGGGGGAAAAAAGCAAAAACCCAAAGAGAATACAAACAAGAACTGAAGAGACCTGAAGTGCTTTCTTAGAATTGGAGACGTCAGTGACTTTTATAAGAGATGTAGACTCTCGGTTCTTTGTAGACACTGGGAGAAGCAAAGCCCTAATTCCTCCACAGTCAGCAGAGGCACTGTCTGAGCCTCTCTCTGTTGTTTCTGCAAACACATGCAGTATTTCTACAGTTCAGTATACGCTTTTGTGCGACTCAAACTTATGTGAACAGCTTGACTCCTTACATTAAATATTATGCTCCCCAGATTACATATGTAACACAAATAGAGGAGGGTCTCAGAGTTTTAAACTATCTGGGAAAGCACACCTTTACTGTGTGGCTCATTTTAAAATTTTAAACATTTGGACTTCAGTCCAGAAATACCTGAGCTGACATGCTTCTCACGCTGTTACACAGCATTCTACATCCCACACTTCTTCCTTCTCATCAAATGGTATAATCTAACCAATCCTCTTGTCTCTCCTGCTAAAAATCAGAACCATACAGAGGGCACGGAAAACATGCAAATAAAACAAGCTCTTGAAATTATGAGGAGCAGATATAGACTATGTTCAGCAAATACTTCTTTTGAAGCAGTCAGACATCAACTTGTTCATCTGGGATGTGCTCTTGGTCGCTGTACGGGTATTAGATGGTGAGTTGGACTAGATGATCCTTGTGGGTCCCTTCCAACTCATAATTTTCTGTGATTCTGTGATCTAATCACATTTGCCACCTTCGCTTTGTGTGCATAAGCAGCTGTGTGCAGTGAGGTTGTCTTAAATAGTGCTGCTCAAGAAATATGAGGACCCATAAACCTTTTCTTGGAAAGATATTTCTGAAAAAGTTACACAATGAATCTGCTCAGTAGGGCTTAGACTTTATCGATGCTGTTTGTTTGTTTGTTTTTTTAAAAGAATATGTTATTTGTAGGCCCCCTGTGGTCAGCTGGGCATAGCTTTGGGGACCCAAAGCCACATTAGGCAAAAATGCCTAGATGCTTCTGAAAGCCTCCAGACTACACGGTCATTTGTACTACCTCCTGCTGGCACTAGGACAAGTTCCCTACCTGTTTCTGGTTCACCACTCACAGCTGTGCCTACACTCACAAACAAAACATAGCTGCCGACCTACGTGTGGGAAACAGCTGGCTCCCCAGGAAGCCCACAGAAGTCAAGGGGAGGACAACATTAGTGAATGACAGACTAAGGGGAGGTCCCCAAAGTGCACTTTTGTTCATCTAGTCAGTCATCAATTTCACCAGCTCAGCGTGTTGGCTGTCGGCTCCCTGAGGTTTGCAGGAAACTGGAGGGCACATTGATGCTTTCTCTTGCACCAACTGGAACACGAACTGGAAATGGTGACTTTTCCAGTTTCATGGACCCATTGCTGCCTTCCTTCCCTTACAAACACAGGAGCTGCATTTCTTACTCACAATAATACTGTGCATCTAACAATATGAGGGGGCTATGGATGGGGCATGGCTTAGTTTGAGGAGAAGAAAGTGTTTTTTGGGAGAGGCGTGGTAAGCAGGAATGCCTCATACATCTGACAGTGCATTCTCAGTGTGATCTTGGGATCAGGTTTGGTCCTGCTGAGGGGGCCAGGTCTGGCTTTGGACACATCCTCAGGGCTGTCAGACAATGATGCTTTGGCCAGCTGACCAAAATCCCTCAGGATAAAAATTAATCTTAGCAATTTTTTCCCTTCACTGGGACTGCCAGTACAACAAATGCCCTGTGTGGGTGATAAAGGTGGATCCTACACTATCACTTCCTTTGCTTGCCATATATTTTCTTCAGTGAGACAAGCAGGATGAGAGAAAAATCTGCTCCTGCAATGTGAGCTCAGGCAAAGCTGATCTCACAGTGAGAAAGCATTAGCTTCTTAATTCGTGCTATTGAAACTGTTCTGTGGACTTCCATTTGGTCGGGAAAGGAACTCCAAAGTAAAACAACTGCCATGCAGGGGAGGCTGCAGATGGCTCAGTAGTAACACACATACTGTACACCTGCACATGTTTGGCACAGAAGGGTTTGAGTGCAGATTTGTGAGCTAGCCAAGGGAAGACAGATTTATTTTTTTGAGGAGGCGGGAAGATCAGATCACCTCCAGGTGCTACCCTGATAAACAGTGAAAATAACTCACCAATCCTCTGCAGTTCTTCTCTGATCAACTTCATCCTTGAGATAGGAACTAGATACATTATCTGGGAAGTTATCCAGATTAATTTCCAAGGAAGTTAGATATTCGACACAGGCCTACTCTCAGGAAGGTTGTTTGAGTTTCAGGGAGATTTTTTCTGCTTGGTTTCCTTGGGAGGGAGGGTGATGTTTTGCTAACAGTGTCATAATCAGTTGGGGCGTTAGTCACAGCTCAAGCTCCCCCGGTTGTTCCATGACTGCAAATTTTGGTAACCTTTTGAGAAGAGAGGCAAACCTCTCTGCATTTTGCTTTTTAGATTTGCTCTTCGAATTCCAGGACTTTTTTTAAAATAACCACTCAGCCTTCTGTATGCGATCGATCAGAGAAAGAGACCTCCTCCAGAAATCTGTCTGCATTAGGGAGGAAGTTCTGAGGGGATTTTCCACTTGCTCCAGAAGGCTCTGTGTTCAGTCTGTGTTACAGGGAACAGCAGCGGATATCCTGTGATTCCTACCCAGACCCCACTAGTCAGCAGAAAATGGGAGGTCAGTGATAATGGTGATAAATGCTTATCCACATCTCCTCATGCCATGTATCTCTAGGATGCCACTCAGTCCACAGTCCTACCTAGATGTACCTTTTAAATCAGGTATAGCCCAGCTTACTTGGTTGGACATTTGCAGGAGGCATCACATGTCCTACAGTCAGGGACATACATTGCTTCTAGCAAGCACTTCTACACTGGACTGTGCAGTACCAGCTGGCAGTGCCCTTCCTTAAAACCTGATAGGGTTTCTAGCCTATAAAATGGAAAGATCTTGAGAGCTACTCATGCAGAAGGAGAAAGCTAAGAAATGCTCGTTGTTGATCCTGTTGTTTCAGCTAAAGCCCATGGGGGTAAAGCAAAGTCCTTTCTTTACAAGGTGGTCATGGCAATTCAATGTTAGTTCTCTTTTAATCCAGTGATTAAACTGGTGTAAAGCACTGTGTGGTCGCTCTGAGTTCGATTTAACATTGGCTGGCATTGATGGCAGCTTGCATTGATTCTTGTCTGTCTAAACTAAATTGATATAAGCCTGATTTAAAATGAACTAAGTCTGTCCCGTGTGAAGAGTGTTATGCACTTTTTAGGTTCATGAATTAAAAGAAAAACTTTGACCAAAAGGCTGCAGGTTTCTCAGAAGGGCAAAACTCACAACTCAATACTGATTTTGACAGTTCTCTGTGCTTCACTACAGATGGCTGAGGAAGGTTATTTGGGTAGCAGAATGGTCAATACTTTGCCTAAGTAAATACATAGCACAGACAACCTAGAAAGAGATACTTATTTTGTGACAGCAATAAGAAATGAGAAATAATGGACCAGAGGATTCAGCTAGATTACTTTCTTCAAAGTAAACTTCTCTACAGGGAAAATGAACATCAAAGTAAAACTCATGATACATGAAAAGGCAAAGATGTTGCTTCTATCCAGATTTTTGCATGTTCTTAAGACCTCCAGAGCACAGAGTTCTGGCTCCTTTTGGGAGCAAGGTGCTGAGCAGGTTGGATTGCTGATCTCACCCAGCACTGTCACACATCTGGTGCTGTTGAGACTTTACAGTGTTGAACTCTACAAATAGAACTAGAGGAGAGAAGGAGAAAATAAGAAAAGAGGAAACAGCAACAGAGAGGACCAAGAGACTGAGACTGCAGAGAAAGTCTTCTCAAGGGTTTGATTGGTAGATGATGTGCTTGGGAGAAAAGAAGCCGGGAGATAACAAGGACCAAAAGCTGCAGTGCACAGAAGTTCACATTCTGTGCAGTGCTTGTCTGCCACTGTTCAGGCAGTCCCTGACACAGATCTCTCTGGCCATAGGCTTTTTTGTGTCCAGTTCTTCTAAATTTTGGGACAGCCTGAAGCAAGTGTCTCTGGCCTAGAAGTCATGTGACAAAGTCAGCTTGGGTTCAGCACTATGCTGCTCATTCAGCTGATAGAGGAGACATTACTCCAAGCCTAGTTCTCCACTGCACCTTGCTGTGGTAACTATGCAGTCCTGCAGGGGGAATATCCTCTATAGAATGCAATATTTACAATTGCAAGCACTGGCTTTCAGCAAAAATATGTCACCTCTTTCATTTCCTTCTGAAAAGCAGAAAGACTACTCCATGCATGTGTCTGTGCAGATAGGAGAGCCAGGCAATTCAAAGTCACGTGTGTATGTTTTTTAAAGGAGAATAACAAAATTCCCTTCTCTTTACAATTGTTTTTAATATCTCCCTTTACAAGTGCTCACCGCACGTGTTGGCTCAAGATCACATAATGCAAAAATTTCAAATTCTTTGCAGTGCTCAGCCTTCCATGCACATTTATCAAGTACAGTCTGGTAAAATACAACAACAAGCAGGAAAGAAATGTCAAAAAAAATGTTTTCATGCCTTAAAATTGCATTGAGGAGAAGAAAAAAAGACCCAAAAAGTAGGAAAAGAAAAGGATTCCGTTCACCACAGCTGTGTTCCATCATGCTGACAGATCTTAGAGCTTCAAAAAGGGTACCTTAACCTGACAGAGAAAATGGCTGCCATTTTCATGTGCCAAATTACAACCATCCTTGAGGTTTGAAAGCTAGAACTATAGTGCTTAGTTAAAGCAGACAACTCTGCTTCAGTCTGGCAGAAGTGATAAAATACATAGTGGAACTTGAGAGCGTGAGATCCTCTCTTTCTCTCCTACTCCCCTTTTTTGCTATATTTTTCCTCTGGTGGGTTGAGGTACCCAGTTGGAGCTCCCAAAATAGAGGAAATCCAGGCATAAGAGCCTACCCAAGTCTATCAGCAGCCTGCCGCATATCACTCCATCAGCCAGATTTTGCCACTGGGCTGCAATGTAAAAGTTCTTGAGGTTTTGCACTCCTTCCTCCTAGTCTTGGTCTGGTTTGTACTTTTTGGAATAAATACGGAATAAAGAGTCTATCCCTTTAATGCAGATGCAGTGAGAAGGGCAAAACTGTTCCCAAGAAGTCAGTAAAAGTGGTAATGCCTATTAATGATTGCAGCAGAGTGCTTTTCAGTTGCCCTATTAAAGGAACTCTTTGTCCTAATAAATACCAACGAAAAAGCTTGCTCTCAGAGCACCTTCCCTGTACTTTATTTATAATGAGTCTTCTAATGAGTACATAGTGTTTATGCTTCCTTGAGAGACTCATCACTCTGTCTCTCAGTCTATTATTTAACATACAGTACTCCATGAAGGTGTCCCACTTCATCCCCAATGCCTCTCCACCCCCTCCCACACACAAGCGTCCACACATACTGCTTGTTTCAAGGGCGTAGGCGACTGTGAAGGAAAAGTGAACAGTTGAAGAGAAGCTGGCATCCCAAATGTTATGCAGGACACATCAGGAAGAGCAGCGGGTGACCTGAATTGTCAGCATGACAACACGGGCCCATCAAGGGCAGCTCTAACGCAGTTCCTATGTGCCTGTCTCGATCAGAGGTGTGCTTGGATGGCTATTTAAGCAGGCCATCCACCAGTCTGTTACACTTGGTAAAAGTACGTAGTAAACAACACTAACTTGACTGTGTTGGCTGCGTGTCCTAGCACTTAGTAGCTACTACTGGCTGACAAGACCATAAAGCACTCAAGCCCTGAGATTTGTAGGTATCCCCCTGGTAGCAGTATGAAAAAAAGCAAACCTGTTCATTTTTAATGGATAGTTTTAGGGAAATTGTTGGGACAAGGAGTTCAGTTGTGAAGTGGCATTTTTGCCAAAGCTCCTCATGGCTGTAATTTGCCACAGCACTTTCTGTGTCTGGCTGTGTCTGGGTGCGACACGAATTAAAAACTCTGTGAGGCTTCATGTGGTTGCCATTTGGAGTCATGCCTTGAGAGTGGTATCCTACAGGACACATCCCTAATGTGATCTTGTGACAGAATAGAAGTCATTTATGTTACCAGGGTGCCTAAGAATAAAAAGAAGCCTATTATAGGGTTATTCCATTGCCTTAGGACAGAAAATAGACTCTGAAGACTCTTTTATTCTCTGTGTTTTTCTTCTAAGCTTTGAAGGGAGAAGTAGAAGGGTTTCCTGTCCTTAAGCATATCAATTCTCTGTCCTTTTTTCTGAGCCTCTACAATGCCTGTTTCCACAGGAGACCAAAATTAAGCAAAAGAAGATTACATAACGAGACTTGATGTCAATGTTTGATCTTAAGATGAGTCTTACATTTGCTGTCCATGATCAAGACAGCTCCACGGGCATAAGATCACAATAGCAGTAGTCTTTGTGGTATCTAGCACTTTGGCATTTAGAAAGTCAAATCTGTGTTTGAGATTGAGGAATTCATAGGAACAAAAGTACTCTCTGATCTGAAAGCATAAAAGAGATATGCTCCTCAAATTTGTTTTTTCAGTGCTTCATGCAAGCAGGCAGACTCAAGAATCAATTGATCTCTCTGGAAGTTGCCCTGCTACACAGCTAGGGTCCAGTGGCATGGAATGAGGAACAACTAGGCCTCTCACACCTCATCTTGGGCTTTGAAATCTGTACTAATCAGGAGAAAGATAGCTCCTAGAATAAACTGACCTGTCCTATGTAGCAAAGGCTTGAACCTTTTGTTCTTCTGGAAATGAAGCGCTGGAAGCTCTCTGGGAGCCAGTAAGGGAGAGATTTGAGCACAAGCTTGAACTCCGCAGCAAGTGCACAGCCAATTTCAATACCAGCCAGAGCTTGCATATTATATTCACATTCAGCTTCAGACGTGACACAACTCAATAATCCATACTGGAACTGACAAAAACCGTCTGATCCTTGTCTGGACCATGTTTCCAAGCAAGCTGAAGAGAAAATAAAGTACTTTGAAGAACAGATGATACCTTCCCGAGAAAAGAAAAAAATATGTCTGTGAAGCATCTACACTTCCCAGCCTGTGTTCGCCTGCTCTCTCTCCTCAGTTTTCTCTGAATGAGAAACAGGTTTTCAAAGAAAAAGAGGAGTAGCAAGCTCACCTGGACAGAAGGGAAGATAATCAGATTTATTAATTTCTAGTCACATAATTGGCAGCATATTACACAAATGGGACCCTGAAGTTTTTTTAAGAACTGGTGAAGAAAATCAACAAGATTCAACAAAATGTGAGGGAGTAACTACAACTACGTATAAGGCTCAAATCATAGCTATCCTGAGAGCTCCTCTGGATTTTTTGAACTTAAAACTGAGCACCTCCCTTTTATAACTGGTAATTTTTGCTACCTGATAGATTGTGAGGATGAAATTCAAAATGAGATACACCTTTAATCTTGATGTGGGACCTTTGTTTCCCACTTTTTTGAGAGTTGCGATGCCCAGGATTGTACCCACAGCTCTATGAAATAAAGATTTCAGGACAGCACTGTCCTGTTCTTCTGTCCTCCTCCCTTAGCAAGTGTGGGGAACTGATGTGCTTTGCGAAATCCCAAACTACTGTTTTACTTGATGCTGTCACAGAGAGACAGATACACAATAAGCAAATGAGTACACTTAAAGCAAAGTGTGTTTCCTGTTCATTTTACAGTCAAGCATATCTAAGGGTCTAAGCCTTGACATTAAGCTTAGCCTTTGACTGGGTTTTTAGTATGCATTGCACAACTAAGAGTTGTTTACTACCTTGAGAGCCTGCTAAAAAGCTATAAACCCATTCCTGTAATAGAGGACATTGAGATTTTTTTATTAGTTTTAACGAAAGTAAAACTGTGCCCTAAACCAGCTGTAGAACAGCACTTGATCAAAATACATACATAGTAAATACGTAAATACATAGTAAATAAATATATGGTTTAATCATAAATTGTATAAATTATTTGTGAGACCAACAAAAAAAAACCCAAACAACTTTTTTTTTCCTCAAGAATGAGAAGGGTACATTCATGGCTAATGATTAGTTTGGCCATTATAAACAGCATTTGATGGTAGGTGTGTGCATACGCACATGTATTTTTCTGTGTGTAATAATACGTTCTGGGTCACTGGACTCACATGGATATGTCTCCTATCTCCCAGCTTTTCACCACAGCATGTGTTATCTCACAGTTCCCTGAAACTTGCCAAATCCTACAATACTTGTATTTTCGTTAGCCTTTCATTACAAACACTCTGGTTATGCCTAATGATTAGTTCATGCGAGTGAAGACTGTAACTCGCACCTTAGCTCTCAGAATGGCAAGAGAAATTACTTTGACGGACTGCTGCAGTCTGACAACATTTCTAGTGTCCGTCCAGGGAGATCTAAATTATTAGTAAAGCTAAATGCCAGAAAGAAGGGAGTTTGGATTATCTGCATTGAGCAGATCATGTGTTCACAAAAGCAAAAGGGTGCTGCCTTCTTACAGCAGCTTCACCAAGTGTCCAGTGAATCTTCTACACATTAAATAAAGTTTTTGCTTGTAGGGATGATGCTGGGAGGAATTTATTCCCTCTGGCATTTGCATGTCAACTGTTCTAACTTATCAAGAGAAAAAAAGCTGTCTTAAACTGCTCTATTAGCTTAGGAGGAGGAAAGCATGCATTTTAGCACCCATTTTAGTACAAAACCATGTGCTGTCCTTCTTCAGGCCAAGATAGACCTTTGCTTTTCTAACTACTTCCAGTTGTTTTATTCCTATCAATTTATTTCTATTTTATCACCTACCCAAATACTTAGTAGTCTATTTTTTAAGGTATGGATTTTGACAGTGCCTTTCATCCAGTCTGGCTTTTGTATGAAACAATACTTTCTGCAATTCCTCTGGAAAGAGAAGAAGCTAGTGGGGAACAGATGGAAAGGACACGCCACCACCAATTTGACTTTCCTCCAGCAACATGAAGCCTTAGAATTAACTATTCCGACTGTCTCTCTCTATTAATTTCTTGATGCTGAGGTAGTTGAATGATAAGGGAGAATTCTTGGATTTTCCCTCCTACTCCTATCTGGCTGAAGGGGTTATGTACACATAAATATGTAATAGATCCCTTACTCCTGTCTGTTCTGCAAGCTGATGCTCAAGTGGCTGCTTCTTTGTTGTAAAGTTGATAACACAATTTTTAAATGCAAAGTCTTCGCAGCAGGCAGCTGAATGACTGGCCAGATGGCTGGGTTGTTATTTGGGAGTCCCTGAGCTAGCAGCTCCTCAGTCATCAAGGTTCTCCAATTATTGTCATCTCCCACTTACATGTGTCTCCATTGATTCATATCAGTATCACAAAGGGCCATTTGTTGGACCTAAACCTAAGAAACAACGATGACAAAAATGTATGGGAATAGCAATTTCACAATGTACAGAAGTAGCCTCTACCATTGATGTCAAGGTTTGCTGTTGCTTTTGTCATTGCAGGTTCAGCAGTTCACAGTAAATGCCATTCAGTATCATGAGATCAGAAAAAAAAATTCATCAGCAAGGCATTAGTACAGACTTCTAAAAGCAAGACTGTCAGGGAACCACTTCTTAATCTCATTTGAATTCAAATGCGGCTTTACACGTGTTGGATGCATATGGTTTTTCACATTAAGATGTAAAGTTTATACAAATCCGAGGTGTGAATGGGTCCCCTGAGTGCTGATGACAAATATTCCAGTATCAACACTTAGCTGCTAAGCTTACCTTAAAACTAGCAGGGGTGATAAGCTGCTGGTAATTTCTCTGCCAGCATTAGAGGGAAACAGCAGAGCTTCTGCGCACTTCTCAGGGCAACTAACTGTAGCACAGAGCAAGTACGAACTTTCCATCTCCTGATGCTCCAGCTGGCCAGTAACTCATGATTGAAGATCTACAACATGAGAAGTCAGAGTCCAGAATCATTGAAGGAAGTTGAAAACAAAAGGTTTGATAGTCCCGTGAATAGATACCCATGGTCTTATGCAAAGGAATTATAAAAGTCAATTAATTGTTCTTGACTGGGTGTATAGGTACTGATTTTTTAAAAGTTATTCACATACACTGTCAGTAAGAAAAGTTCCAACAGTATTTCTGTAAAAGAAATGGCAAAAGAAGTGAGAGACAGAATAAAATATTAACTTATCTGTGCTTTTAAATGTCTCCTAGATATCTTGGTATTTCACTGGTAGGTGTAGGAGAGATAAGAGAATGCCCAGTTTCCACAGATAACTTTATCTGGTATAGTTCCCACAGCGATCTCAGAGCAGACAAGGAGAATAAACAATTGAACTAATAGGGCTCTTCCCCCTGCAACTTCTTTAACTCTTGATGATCCATGACACTTCTGTGAGAATGATAAGGGAGTTTTATTAATGGAAATCTAAGTCAGTTTTGTGAATTAAAACCTAGAGGATTTTAGCCATAATCACAAGAACCTAAATTAATTCTCTGTATCAGATTTCATTACAGGAAAGCTTAGAAAATTTCCACAGTGAAATCTGAAGAAATGAGTCTGAGTAACTGTTTAATATCAAAATGTCAATAGAAGAGGTCTTAAAATACATCATCAAAATTAATACTAAGTTTTCACATTCATGTGATATTACCCAACATTTCTGAAAAAACTGAAATATTCAAAACTAGTCTCCATCTCAGAGGTATAACAAGTGGCAGAAGTGATGCCACTGTCTGAAAAAAAGGTCCTGAATGGTCTGGAAAACGAGAGACAATTTCCCTGGGTTCCATTCCAAATAAATTACTCACAACTACGAATAAGGACATAGCAAATTTACACATAGATAAATTCAGTATTATGGCATGGTCAACAAAGCTTTTGAGGAAGGAAGTCACACCACCAAAATTTATGAAGGTCTTCAAAAGATAAACAGATAGAAAAGGACAATATCACTGATAAAGTTTACTTGCATATTCAAAGAGTGGTTTTTATGCAATCCTATATCAAAAGATTCTCATGTGGAGTGGTAACTTGGTAAGACAGGAGGCAAAGGAGTATATGAGCAGTTTTTCACAGTGGAGAGAAGTCTAGTGGAATCACACAGTGATGTGTACTGGAACTATATTAATAAAATAGGATGAAAACCTCTGTGAATAATGAAGTATGTTCATGTTACTAAATAATTCAAGGCAACAAAAATGTAATTGGTCTACAAAAATTTCAGAAATACTTCATGATATGAAGTGACTGGAAAATAACAGGGCAAAGTAAATCTGATTCTGACAGATGTATGATTGTGAAATACTGTACATCAAGAAAACACCATGTATGTACATACACATGCACACAGTGTGTTCTAGTTGAACTCTAGCCACTCAGAAAAGATGTCTTGTGTCATGTGGATAAGGATTTGTAAACATCAGTTAGGGTCTATCATCTGCTATAACAGCATAGAGACTATTAGTAATTACAGTTATACTTCCTCATTTGTGAGAAACGGGTCATGTCAGAGCTCTCGCGAAATATCAAATTCACAAACACGCACAGGTCATTAATATGCATGCAGGCCACGCCCACTGCTCCACCACCCACCACTCAGGAGCACTGTAGACACTTTTCTGTTCCGCCCCACGGGCTTTCTCAGCACAGGGGAGCAAAGGGAAACATTTCTGAGCCCTTTCTGGCTGGGGAGAGAATCCCTGGGCTTCTCTTCGGCAATGCTGCTGCTTCTGCAGCCAGGCCCAGGCTGCTGTGACTGCGTGTGCTCACGCTGCCCTGCTGGGCTGCTGCTCCCGCCCCACCCCGCCTCTGGCCCTGGTGCTGGTGCCCACACCAGCCTGGCCTCGTGCGCCAGCCCGGCCCCGCACGGCGCAGGCGGGCAGCAGCTGCGGCATTGGAGTTGGCATGTCCCACTTGTGCCTCATCCCAGCACACAGCACTTGCCCCACCGCCGCTGTGGCCAGCCCCACTTTCCTGTGGCATTTCCTTTCCCCACCTGTAGCCATGGAAACAGTAACACTTGCCCAGGGGGCAGTCAGTTCCCCGGCTGGGCTTAGAGTAACAGGGGACAGCGCGACTTGTGGACCTCCCTGTGGGGCCAGGCCAGTCCCGCCCCACAGGGAGTGCCAGAACCACCCCTCAGCAGAGCAGAGGCACTGCACATGCATTGGCCGGGGAACTTTGCAAATCGCTGAATCAGAATTGTGAGGAAAATTCCTCGCAAATCAGTGAGGTTGCAATGGAGGGGTCGCAATGCAGCGAGGATATACTGTAGTAGGAATGAAATCAAGGGCAAAAGACAAGAGAAAGCATTGATCTTGTAATGTATAAATGTTTTGTGCTGTTCCCACTACCCCAAAGAGGAATTACTAGACTGAAACAAAATGCAGAGCGGGCAACTGGGATGACTAGGTTTTAGATAAAGCTTCTAGACAGGAAGAATAAGGTCACATCTACATTAGAAAGTAATTGGGTGCTGAAGGGTGGACTGACAGATCAAAGTAATTGCTATTGAGAACTCTACTCCTGAAGGAAAACCATTTCAGGATAGATTTAGTTCAGTCACCTGGGCTGAACGTCCTTGCCACACATGGGAGCCAAAGCTGACTAGAGAATCAGTCATGGGTCAGACCTTTCTGTTTCTAGTAGGACTTGGAGCATGTTTTTGGCAATCCTGGAGCAAAGCTTCTGGTTTGGTACAGCCAGAAGCAACCAAGCAATGGACAGTATATGAACGTAGTTGCTTCAGATCTCATTTCAAGCAAGAGGTTGATGGGACTTTGTTTGTTTAGGGTTCTGGTCTTTTTAATTGCATAGGATTTTCTAGTTCAGCCCAGAACCGAGGTTGTTGGAAAAGGCTAGAATTAAAGATTACTTGGGAAAGGTAAACAGGCAACAACAATTCCCTCTTGCTTCTATCACAAGATGTAAAGATTATAAATGAAATTATCAGGCAACAGGCTTAAAGCGAAAGGAAGTACTTTTTTACACACTGCATAATGAAATTGTGGAACACATTACACAGGATGTTTGTAAGGCCTAAACCATAAATGAGTTTGAAAAGAAATTATACAAATTAATTGAAGAAAAGTCCATGGTGGGTTAAACCTCATGATGTAGATGCAATTTACAGGTCTGGAAGAGTCTCAGATTTTCTGAAGCTACAACTACAGTGTATGTTCCCTGTTCTTTCTCCTCTACTAGCCACATAAGAGACATGTTATTGCACTGAATGTTTTTTCTGGCCTTATTTTCTTCTTAGGAAACTATATGTCAAAGTTTCCGTGAGCCTGAAAAACCCAGTCTGCAAAGTTCAAGCACATAAATGTCATTGGATTTAACCCCTGAGGCATTTGTTGTCTTTTGATGGCAATTCAACTCTCCTTTTTTGCACCTTCTAATTTTAAGGTCTCTCTGATCATCACTGATGCATATGCAACAGCTACAGTGTGCACGGTCATAGGGACTAACTCAGGCTTCACCTTGTCTGGAACACCCTCCAGATACCTCAGTTCAATTGAACTTTCTGAGCTGGAGAAGCAGTCTCTGAGAAGAGTGAAAACAGAAAAAAGTATGTAGTAGCAAGTACCTTGGCTGTTTAGTAGCAAATATTTTGGCTAAAAGAGCATCTATAGAGTGGAATAAATGGTGCTGAGTATCCCATATCTGCACTAAAGGCTTTTGTGTGGGGTTTAATTTAAACTAGCTTTAGTTTGATCCCAAATATATGAATAGCATGGACAGTTGAATCACACAAAGTGCACTGCTGGAGCACCTACTGCAACTGAGTTTCATCCAAATGGAATCCAGTTTGCACACTCCAAGACCACTCCACAGTAAGAACCAGAGCATAGTGTAGGGGCAATCAGGAGATTTATTGCAGAAAGGCATGCCTGATCCAAACTCAAATGCTAATGTGGTACACCCACTGACTACTACAAGAAGGCATTGTAAAGAATTATTGTCAATGTGCCATAGGGTAAGAATTTAACCAACTGTGAACAATTAAAGTTTTCCAAATTATTTCCCTCCTTTTCCTTCTCTACAATTTGCATTCTGATTGTGTCAACCCATTTATTTAGCAGTCAATTCATTTCTCGTAAGTCAAAAATATGGCTCATTGAGCTTACAGACAGTATCATTTATTTGCCCATTTTTTTTTAAGCCAGATCTTGAACTGTTTTGTCTTCTCTTTAAATAAAGCTTCCTAGACATCATCAAGAAGTCATATGTGATGGGGGCACACCCATGAGATTACATGCTGACATGACCACAACATGCAGCTCTCAACAAGCTTTGTCTGCTTTCTAGGGTTGGGAAAGTGGGGTGAAATAGAGACTGAGCAGCCTGAGCTGAGATTCATCACATTCATTTTAATGGCCATTGTTTAGACTTGACAGAATTTAAACCAGGTTTCTCTCTCTGGCAATGCTTATTACCAACTGCAAACCCCAACAGATCCTGGTAAACCACTGGGAATCCGCCTTAATTTCAGGAGAAGTGAGTTAATGACATCAAATTTTAGATCCTATACCAGCATTTTCTTTCTTTGCATGCACAGGCAAATACACAAATGCTCTGCTCCAACCTAGTCTCAGAAACCACAAGAAAATACCACCAAATAGTAAATAGTAAAGCAAAATAAATGCCAGACTGTCACAATGTCTATATTTGATTATAAGTGCAATATAGACCAATTACCCATGTATTTATGTTTCAATGAGGAAAGCATAAGAAAAGCAAATACCTGTATAAAGAAAGCATTAATCCATAATCTCCTGGTTTGCAGTATTTAATATTTCTTAGGAAGGATATTTAATATTGCTTAGGAGCAGCATACCTGTACAACATAAACAGTGATGGGAATTGCAGTTCTGTAATTCAGTACAAATGAGCCTAGATCAGAGAAAATTGAAGGGCTGATGAGCTGCAGTTTAAAGCATAGAAGTCAGAATAACCAATGGGATTTAATAAAATAATTTTTTTTAAAAGCCCTTAACCTTGCTATGCCTCCTCTTCATCTGAATGAAAACAGATTCATATCCTAAATTAAGCACATCTTTATTGGCGATGTATACTATAATTCCTAATAGTTCCTCAGCAGTGCACCAGGATGTGCAAGCTGAAGACCAGGAGAGGGAAGTTACCATGGTTTGTGTGCTGGAAGGAGGCTATGAATGCATCTTTCCTCCCACTGTATGCTGGATTTTCTTTTATGCTACTAGTAGATGAAGTAAATGACATTGCAACTACATTATTATGAAGACAAAAAAATTATCACTCTTAGCTTAAAAGTCATCACAATTCTACTAAGATTTTCACAACAAATATAAAATCATTTGCTATGTTAGTAATAATTCAGAGTTTTGATTAAATCTGATTAGAACTTTTCCTTGCAGCTGTATGTCCAAATTTCTTGTGTTCATGCTATCACATCAGCCTACAGTTCAGGTAAAACTATAGTGGTGGAGCTCAGGTGTAGCTGGTCTCTATTTCAAAAAAATGGAACCGTCAGTGATACCCATGGGAAAAACTCTTGTGGTTTAATAAAATTATTGTTTCTCAAACATTTCTCAGGAGGTGCATTGAGATACTGCTTAATAACTTCTAGGATAATAAATAACAATACGACTGCCTCATCCAACAGGGCTTCAGAGCAAATAAGAGTATATACCCATTCCATTCAAGCGCAGAGAGTAGGACATTCCTCCCAAGAATGCTGCTGTTTCACTTCCAGCTGTAGAGTGGGTGTTTCTTGATGTGAAGGGCAGCAGTTTAACAGTGCACAGTGTTTACACATTCTATGCTAATTCTATGCTAATATCCCAGTTCCACGTATGAGAATTGTGAAGTTGAAAATCTGAATAATATTTTGATAATACAGTAAAATCCTTAAGATGTTGTGATATTAAATTTACATCAAGAATGAAAGCTGCTCTGAGACTTGGTTAGAGTTTATCTGCTTCCACAATTTGCTTTCTCCTTTTTCAGCCCTCCTTGAATCCAAACCTGCACCTTTACTGAAGGTCAGGTATTGAATCTTCTCTGTTTTCAATCTCCTTTTGGAATTAAATTCTCTTCTGCATGATGTCTCAGTAGATGGCTAAATATATTTTCAGCTTCATTATCTCCCTTCTCTTGTTATAGCCTGATCAAAACAGTACACTACGAAAAGGCTGAGTTTTAGCGATACTCTGAGGCTATGATATATGGTCACTGATCCCACACTACATGTCTTCCTACAAATAATCTTGCAAATAAGCCCAGAGTTAAACATAAACCTTTATACTAGAACACTGTATTAAGCAATGCCTCAAGAAAGAGAAATCCACCAAACATCTTATAGAAGTAATGGTAATATCCAGGATGTGACGTGGAGAAAACATCCTGTTGTGAGATCCATTTAATTCCATGTTGCAAGTAATATGAAGGGATGGTACATACTCTTTCTTCTGTCTCTACATGCAATTGCCCACATGGAGACAAGTAAATAAAATTGAGACTTACCAAAACTCCACTGCTTCAAGGACAGTTATCAATGCTATAGCATTCCCATCTTCCTATGCAGCTAGGTATTTATATGTTCTCAAAAAGCAATATTTTTGTTTTCTGTGGATCCTATGGATCTTTTAAAATTTGCGAAGAGACTATTTAAGTTTATTCTTTTTTGTACATCTGACCTATGAGTCTCTTACTATAACCTAAACTTTTTCATCTCTGAAGCAAAGTAACATCTAAAACCTCTCTCAATTAGAACAAAACCCCCCATCACGTGAGGATTCACATGCAAGGGTAGGAAGCTGACAGAGGCTGAATTTCTGAAACCTGAGTTGTATTCACAACTGTATTCAATGCTGTCTGGAAGAAAATATTTCTGTGTATTCTTTAGATCAACTCATGACAAATCCAAAGAGAAATGAGCCTAGCAAGCGTGCTTCCTTTCTCATTTCTTATTTTTCATAATTGACTTCTATTAGATTGGATTATAAAGTATACTCAAATTACTGACTCACCAATCCCAAGAAGGCAAGTCTTTAAAGTAACGAGATTAACAACTGTTGATCAAACAAAATCACCATAGATGCAGGGCTCTGCTTTTGTTGGTGAAATGCATTGTTAGAGATCTGGCTGGATCAATGGTCTGGCCACCACAGACAGCTGCACGTGGGAGGATTGTTCCTAAAGCAACAGAAACCCCACCCACCCACAGGAGATAACACTTGGTGGAAGCTCAAAGGTTTCTTCATCTCTCAGGAATACAGTACTACCAAATGTAGTTAAAAAAAAAACCAGGAAAGAAAATTCCCATAATAAGCAGACTTTGCTTTATTAAACTAAGCTCATCCCAGTGTCCTTTATTATTCCAGAAGCTCTGCAAAAATCTCTGGGCCAGCTGGGAAGTTCTGTGGTAATATGGAGGATATTAGAGGAAATGGTCTTTGAGGCTGTCATCCTTCCCAGAATTTCTGTCAAACATGCCACAGTACATGTGCCAGGGCATATTCAGGAAAGGGTAGTTCACTGGATTTCCTGACACCAGTTTGGATGTCTCCATAGGAAAAGTAACATGAAAATCTTCCCACCCTCTTCAGGGTAAATGCCAACATTTCATTTAAGTGTCAGAAAAAGATTATCAAGATGGAGGGGTTGCTCTTGAGCACAGGTAGCTGCAGGGGGGGAAACAAACAATAAACAAAGCACCCAAGCAAGATTAATTTGAACCTCTTTAGGCAGATGATGATTAGATCACATGCATTGTATCCACTTGGGCAAGAAGTCAATTTGTAGTTCCACATGCCTCTTAGCAGGATAGATCAGCTTCATGGAAATACATGCTCTAAGGTTTGGGATAAGAATTCCTGAATATAGGTAACCTTTATTGCTGCTTTCTTGTTTCCAGCCTCTTCTCAGAGTAAGTTAAATTAGGCTGGCATACTATACGGACTGTGCTTGTGTAACAGAGAAGAGCAGGGATGTTTTTCCTCAGCCTTACCTATATCCACTTTCAGATTCCTCAGTGAAAACAAAAAAAAAAATTAAAGAAACAGAGAAGAAGCACAGTTTGAACAAAAACAAATAGAAAGGTCATATCTGCTATCTGGGTGATTGTTTTTACATTCAGTCTGCTTTGACCTTTGCTGATGGGACAGACTCCTCCCCAGTACATAGGTGGGAGCAGACCTTTTTAAGTACTGTAAGTGTTCACAGTATGGTGATGGTAAGGCGTTTCAGTACCACATAAGAAAGCATCCCATGAAGCAGAACCTTAAGCAGCTGAATTGCCCCTGCCACAGGTGACATTTCCCTCTAGCTCAATGTCTGTTTTGCTATCAGTGTGCATCAAAATTCTCTTATTCTGAAGAAACAAAAAAGTCTTGAGGGGCAGACTGTATCCAGAAAGTATACACTGAAAGTATTTTTGATGGAGAAAGAAAGCAAACCAATGACAGTGTGTTTCCCATCACATCTATGAATACCAAATGAACTACAGGTAGAGTGGCAGTCTCAGTAAATGATATACCACAGTCTCGGTTTGAGACAGTGGGAGGGGTTACTTATCAAAATAGGACAAGAGATCATTAGAGATGTAATAAGATTTATTACAAATATAAATGGAAATGTATGTATTGAATATGATACCAGCAACAGGTAATGGAAATTAAAAACCAAAACTAAAACCATTTTCCCCCACAGTCCCAGCAACCCCAACACGCCTGGGACCCAAACCCACACCAGTCACCCAAGCCCTAAACCCCAAAAGGATAAAACTGTAACAAAAAAGGATTCAACAGCAGGACAGAGTCCAGAGTTGGCCACTTTGTTGCCGGGATGGGATCAGCAGCAGCCTCTTGGCAGGAAGAGAAGGCATGCGGCTCTGATGAGGGGCAACAGGAGATCGAAACTGGTCATAAGAGTGCAGAGGAAGCAGGGCGATGGCCACAGGAGGTCCAGCAGTTGCAGGATTGGTGTGCGGCACCCTCTGGAGCAGTCTCAAAGGAAGAAGAGAGTGGATCCCTCAAAAGCAGCAACTTTTAAAAATTCCTCTGCTCCCATGACCATTCCATCACTGTCCAATGGGAATCAACTCCAAAACGTCAATCTTGCCTGTCTTCCGTTTACCAGCAGAAGAGATTATGATCTGTGTGCATACCCCTTGTGCATACCCCACGTGGTGCCAACCGCCATCAAGAATGCAGCAGCTGCACCACTCCGTGTTTATGCCCTGAAGGTGCAGTGGCCACTGCGTGAGCACCAGATGCAGCCATTGCTGGCAGCGCCACCTGCCTCAACAACACCTGGCACCCGCTGCAGCCGCTTGCCACTGTTCACCACTGCTGCAAGGCAGCGCGTTCATTCCACAGTTTCTGGGATACAGCCTGGGGCTACTCCTTGCTCACAGTGGCACCCAGCACCCGCCACTGTTGCTTGGCTGCTGGGCTCACTGGATCCCTTCCCCTCCCGGACCCACTCCTGGAAGGACATGGAGAGGAATTCATCGACATGCACATATTAAAAATATCTCAAACACTAAACCATGACACAGAGAGATGCTTATTATCATGACTCCTTTGTACCCTTTGGGGCTAAGAATGAACTCATATCTCCAAACCTCAGACTGAAACTTAACTGAGTGCAAATCAAACCATTAAAGGAGTTCAAAACTGGAGGATGATCATTATTACCACTAGCTTCTTAGTTTTATCCTCCTGATTTCCATCCAAAATTAAACATTTAAAAAAATTCAAATACTTCCTGAAGTGACCAACATTAGGAATATTGCATATAGAGATGAGTGACCCAAACCCAATTTCTCAGACCCAATATGTTCAAATTACTTGAACTTCTTTCAAATAAGAATTGAATAAGGAAAATTCTCTCTCTTCTCACACTACCCAAATGGATCCAACTGAAATTATCCTGATAAGAAATACCTAAGAAAAATATTCACACAGTAATGTTCCTCCACCGAGGTTGGTGGTGTTGGTATGGAGTGGAAGCAGATACCATTCCTATCAAGCAAGGGTGATCTTGACCCTCTCTGAAGCATGACATATTATAGCTTGGAACTGGCTCTTCCTAGCTGGATAAGGCCTTCTAATTCCATTAAGAAAATTCTCATTGTAAAGCAGCCTCCTGACCTTATGTCGTGCTGCAGAGAGAGTATGTACCCAGAGCACAGAGAGTGACCTGAACCCAAAGACAAGAGTGCATCTAACTGGGTCACTATGAGGGAGGCACAGAGTGGTCCCTTTCCTATCCAGTTCTCATCTGCAAATCACAGGCACTGAGAATCTTTCACAAAGAAAATCGAGTTTTCTGTCACGTTTAGAGTTACTTTCACATCACAAGTCTTCCATTGATCAAACTACTTTTTGCTATTAAAAATATTTTAAAAGGCTTCAGGCTGTACAATTTTATATGTTTAGCACAGCATGATCATGAGGGACGCAACTTGAAGCAAGTGTGATATCGAGATATTTAAGTTGACCTTAAACGTAACCATGAATTTTAGCACAGTGATTTCCACAGGCAAATAACCACATCTATCCACATTCATGTCAAGAGGAAAAATTGGAACTAGAATCTTCAAATGTCAAGTTTATGAAAGCAGAAAGAAAAAAAAGGAAAAAAAAAGCAGTACATCGAGAGCAATAGCAGAATCTACCACTTCTGCCCCCATCAAAAGAGATGAACTCTACCAGACAAAAGGAAATATAATGACAGCAACAATTAAGCAGCTATGCAGCTTCAGTTGCAAGGGCACTAGGATGTCACAGAATCACAGAATCACAGAATACTATGAGTTGAAAGGGACCCACAAGGATCATCTAGACAACTCACCATCTAACGCCCGTACAGAGATTGAACGCACACCCCAGAGTGGTGAAGATAAACCTAGTTCCCTCACAGGCGCACAGGCCACTCCAAGCCAGGAGGGACCCACAGGATCATCCAGCCCAACACCCCCAGGTAGACCATGTCACTAAGCTCCTCATCCAGTCTTCTCTTAAACACCTCCAGGGACGGCGACTCCACCACCTCCCTGGGCAGTCCGTTCCAGTTCCCGTAGTCGCTCCCCATAGGGCTTGTCCTCCAATCCTTTCACCATCCCAGTCGCCCTTCTCTGGACCCTCTCAAGCAGCTCAACATCCTTCTTAAACTGGGGAGCCCAGAACTGCACACAGTACTCAAGATGAGGTCTGACCAGCACCGAGTACAGGGGAAGGACAACCTCCCTAGTCCGACTGACCACACTGTTCCTGGTACAGGCCAGGATGCCATTGGCCTTCTTAGCCACCTGGGCACACTGCTGGCTCATATTGAGTTTCCTGTTGATCATTACACCTAAGTCCCTCTCCACTTCACTACTCCCAAGCCACTCCTCCCCTAGTCGATAGCGGTGCTAAACATCATTAAGAACTCACACTAACAGAACTTCTGGGCTGAGAGCTTAAGGAAAATTCTGTGCACTACTTCTGTTGAGATTTGCACCTATTCACATTTAGGCTTGGGCTTGACATCAGCAGAGAACTGAAGAAGAATGCTTAGTTGTTGGAGTAGTTAAGCTTGATTGACAAAAAAAAGATACAGATTACATTTGCAACCTTTGTGTGATTCCTGCCCTGTTTCTTTGAACACATAACCTTCGAAGGTTAAAAAATATTGAAGAATAATTCTCGTAAGTGCAGCTGAAATTTGGAAAAAAAATTACTATTTTTTTAGTAATTTAGCCATTTAGTCATTTAGTACTGTTGG
Source organism: Pitta sordida (assembly GCA_013390025.1). NCBI lineage: Eukaryota > Metazoa > Chordata > Aves > Passeriformes > Pittidae > Pitta > Pitta sordida. The sequence continues at coordinate 271,627 of WEKX01012590.1, read as the reverse complement.
GGAAGACAAAAAAAGACCAGGATTCTGGGAGTGGGATGAGGGGAATGTGTAGTAACCTGCAGAAAGATAGAGATATTATTTGGAAACATGAGACACATTGCCACAGTATCAGCCAGCCAAAGCATCAGTCATATTGATGAGACAAATCTTTAGGTAGGTCCAGTTGCTTCCTTGTTCCATAGTGAAGCTTTCTAAAATGCTTTCTAAAAAAATTGCCTGAATACTCAGTAAAATACAGGAAAAGTCAGTTGCAAATGCACCATTTCATGCCAGAGACTCACTTTTTGTAATCACACACCTTTGCTATAGTTAATGTGTGCACTTTTCAGGAGTCCAGCCCTAGCTGACAGCCAGGACAGAGGGATAGTCATGGAATAAAACCGAGAAATCGTCTCAAAGAGGGAAAAAGTGGGAAAAAAATAAATAAACTACCCCAAAAGGTTCCAAATACCTGTTTAATTTTATATGATTACCTAGCTTCATGAGGCTTTGGCCTAGGAAATGAAATAATGGCACCAAGTCTCTATTTGATGGTATAGATGTAACTTAGTAAGGGCACTGCCTCAGTAGTTTCTGTCATTCTTTTAGGCAGTCTAAACACTGAGTCTTGATTCAGCCTCAGAGCCAAGCCTTACACTGAGCCTTGTGTGTCTGCTGGTGCTGCTGCTGCTCCTGAGTATTCCTCCCTAAATACAATAGGGTCAAAGTACAAGGGAACTCAGAGGAAAAACTGTAGTGGAGCTCTGTGTTGGAAGTGAAGGCCTCCCAAAACCTGCAAATTCCTTCAATGATTTTGCTGCTATTACATGTTCCATTTCTGCCAGAAATTTGCATTCTGGTGATATTCAGGAACAAACCTCACAACTTGCAAGAGAGTTTTAAAGCAGGTCTAGGGTTTAATTCAGTGCTGTGGGACAAGGGCATTGGTCCTCAGAACTTGCCCCCAGAGGAATGTAGTAGGCAGGGTTATATGCACCAAAGCTATACATATTTATGACTAATTTATACATATACATCACATTTCCAAGAGTAGATGTGACGTATTACAATTAGTTCCAGGAAATCATTATCTTAAGTCCCCTCCCAGTCTCTGCCCAATCCTCACCCAGTCTAGGGGTCTTTGAGGGTCTTGGAGGAGGAAAGCTCAATGTTGTCCTCATGTGTTTATTTCTACTTTCACCAAGAAACTGTTTTTGCCAGAAGCCAGCAAACCACAGACTTGGGCCAAACATGTTTTTGTCCTTGGTTGTTCGGATCCCTGGCCTATGTTTTTCTGTTTTGTTCTCTTGGTCCTGTCTTATCTATACAACTGTCTGTCCCTACTAGTACAAAACTTAACTGCTTAGCTCTACAGATTTTCATGTCAGCCCCTTCTCCTCCAAGTCACTGGCAAGCTTCTACCTAGCAGTATGAGAACGGGGGAAAGACATTTCTTTAAAGTACAGTGATCCTCTGCATAGTCGCAATCCATAATGTGCGGGATCTGAATAGTCGCTGCTGATTTTCCAGCGAGTTGTGTGACCTGGCACATGCGCAGAATGCGCAGAACCTACCGTGAACCCAGACTGCTCATGAATATGTAAATTGGTCCCAGCCGGGAGCCACCGCAGCGCAGCCAGGATGTGTTTAGTGTAAATGTGTGGTTTTGCACGGCTGGAATTTTCCTCTGCTGAGCTACAAGACGGAGTGATGGTGTTGCTATTGTGTGTGTCTGTATGTGAGAGCGGGAGGCACCTTCCTCCATCCCGCAGGGACTGGCAGGCTGGTGCCTGGCCGCCCCGAGCCAGGGCAGGGGGGGCAGGTGCCTGCGCCATGCCAGGACAGGCAGGAAGGAGCTGGAGAAGCTGCTGGAGCAGAGGCAACGGGGGCCCTCAGGGTGTCTGTATGGTTGGCATTGTTCTCTGCCAGGCTGCAAGAGAATTGTGTGTATCTGTGCAGGAGCGGGAGGCACCTTCCCCGCTCACCCCTGTGGTACCCTCTGTGTGCCCACAGTCAGGCAGGTCCCGTGGCCGGGGCCTGACGGAGCCCAGGGGTCGCTTGGCTGCCACGACCAGCACTCGCCGCCCACCCTGGCGCTCGCCCACCCCACTCGCCCTGCTGCCAAATGCAGCAGCCGC
>WEKX01012590.1:239773-268634 GCA_013390025.1 Pitta sordida | reverse complement strand
TTGTCGCCCTTCTCTGGACACGCTCAAGGATCTCAACATCCCTCTTAAACTGAGGAGCCCAGAACTGAACACAGTACTCAAGATGCGGTCTAACCAGTGCCGAGTACAGGGGGAGAATAACTTCCCGAGTCCTACTGACAACACTATTCCTGATGCAGGCCAGGATACCATTAGCTTTTCTGGCCACCTGGGCACACTGCTGCCTCATGTTAAGTTTTCTATCCACCAGCACTCCCAGGTCTCTTTCCACCTGATCCTCCTGCAGCCACTCCAATCCCAGCCTATAGTTTTGCATGGGGTTATTGTAACCAAAGTGTAGGACCCAACACTTAGACTGGTTGAACCCCATGCCATTGGATTCAGCCCATCTATCCAGCCTGTCAAGGTCTCTCTGTAAAGCCCTCCTACCTTCCTCCAGATCTACATTTACCCCCAGCTTGGTGTCATCCGCAAACACAGATCACAGATCATGTGTTGTTAAGTTGCTAAGAGCAGCTTAACAAGCAACACATTATCAATCTTGCTACTGTAATTCCCCATATGCCCTTAACCTGCCTCCAGTGGAGAGGGAAAATGTAACATTTAGACCTTTGCTCTAACTTAGGGTGTCAAGTAAGCCCCAATTTTGTGAAGAGAGGTGGCACTTTTACAGAACATTCACTTGAAAAACAATTGAAACAACATATTTTGTACCAGCATAATTTCCATCGTCAAACAAGTGAAGAGAAAAAAAAAAAAAAAGGTAAAACGTACTCCTGACCGGGAACTTTAGGGGATGGTGGAGTAATAAAAATGGGGCACATGTTGCTTTAAGCAGTGAACAGAGGATAAACTAGAGAGAAACTGGAGCTTCTGGGATAGAGGAGGGGAAGAGGGAAGGGCAAAGGAGTTTCCACAGGAGAAGGCTGTAACAACATAGGGCACAAATCCATAACAAGACAGGCTTCACTGAATCTTACACTCATACAGCAACTTGTTTTTTGCGGGAGAAGCCATTTCACTATTAGGTCCTATTGTGCTATTTTGAACAAGAAACCCAGTTTTCATTACTAGGAACCAACATTAGCCCTCTTCATGTCTGTCAGACTCAATCTCAGATGTCTGGCAATTACTTGAAATTGAACTCAAAACAATACTGAGGTTTTATTGATAGCTTCTCATCAGTTCCTTGCTGTTTCTTGCCTTTCAACCCATATCCTGGAGAGTGTCCAATTCTCCTACACTGTGCCCAACAGGGTCAAATTTCAGAGAGGTTATTGATTGGGACTTGACATTTAAGGAACATACAACCACTGTGGCATGAACAGCTTTTTACCAGCTTATAAATATTGCTCAGTTGAGACATCCCCTTTCTCATGCTGAAAATTGAAACATTATTTCCTTGTTTCTATTCTGGCTCAGCATTTTAATGCTGTAATTTGCAGTTTCCCTAGATTTCCAAACTGTGCAGGGATAAACGCTGCTGTGAGAGTTATTTCAGGTAGCCAATCCTGCAGCCTCTGCCAGCTGGATTAAATAAAATCAGTCAAATCTTGTCTAGCAAGAATTTCAAAGAGAAGAAACAATAGATATATCAATACTTCATGGGTTTTTTTAATGAAATCTCTCAACAACAGAAAAACTATTGGTCTTTTGTTGTTGTTGTTATTTTGATCAGGCTCTGGCCTTTTACTTGCTGGGAGGGATGGAGGGATTCTGTCAAGAGAAGGTCAGCATCTTAAAGATGTCATTTATTTGTGATGAAACTGGACTTTGCAACAGTAAACCACTTCTATTGTATTCCCCTGTTTCCCACTTATTAGGACCTCCCTCCAAATCAAATGCTAAAGCTGTTGACTGACATGCTAAACTGAATTTCCCAGTGACTTGGAAATGATCTACCTCCTTAAGAAGTAGATGCTAAATAAAAAGATACAAAAAAACCCCACAAGTTTCACACATTTGTTTTCATCTAAAATTCAACTATAAGACTTCACTCACTAGAAATCTGAAATGAGGTCCATGACAACCCCAAAGGTAATGTCCCCAAATAAGGCAAGACTACTAGAGACCTCTGGGCTCCAAATGTATGCAGAAGATAACAGTGATTCTGAGCAAATTAAAATGGCTTTATAATTATTTCTAGAGCTCTTATTAATTACTGCAATACATAAGGCTAATATTTGCTGCCTCCTTCACGCACATCGCATCAAATTTATTTTGGAGTGGAGGTCCCTGGACTTAGCAGGCCCATTGAGTTAATATTTTGACGGGATATATTTAAAGGATGTGATTCAGTTATAGTGCATTAAATCACCAACATCTTTTTGTCACCTGGCTTACCATGGCATTACTGAAACACAGCTTGCCTGTGCATTTTATGTCCTTATAGCTGAATTTTTGCTTTCCTAATAGAAGTCCTCTCTCTTTTTCCATTAAAGCTCAGGAGTTGCATTCTTCTAAGATGCAAAAAGAGAGCTAGTTAGAAGGACATAAGGCATGCTGTTCCACCAGGAAATCTATTTTGTTTAAAAAAATCTACACAAAATCCAATTACGTTTTCAAAAGAAGAATGCTATATTGGCATTTTTAAGGAGACTTTTTTCAGTTATGGTAGAACAAATTACAGTGATCCTCCGCATAGTCGCTATCTGTAATTTGCGAGATCCAAATAGTTGATGCTGATTTTCCAGTGAGTTGTGGGACCTGGCGCATGCGCAGAACGTACCGCAAACGCAGTCTGCTCGGCCCCTGGTCCCGCCGCTCACGCAGCGAGCACAGCCAGCCGCGATGCCGGCCTCAGTGCTCAATCCCTGCCCCGCGCCGGTCCTGTCCCCATCGCCAGCACTCGGCACTCGTCCCCCCGCCCCACCCTGCATCGGTCCCGTCCCCATCACTGGCTCGCCGCGCCGTGCTGGCACCGGCCTCGGCACTTGTAATCCCCGTCCCAGCGCTCGCCCGCCTCAGCGGAGCACAGCCAGATATCTGAAACAAGCCCCACTCTCAGGACCATCCTCCAGACCTTATTAGGGGAGGGGGCGTGGCTACGGGTGCGGCGTACTTGACTACGTAGTGGGGTCGCTATCTTTGCGGATTCCACAACTCACGTGAGGAGGACCAGACCCAACAGCCCACGAGTAACGGGGGATCACTGTATTCCAAGAATATAAAAATATTTCATTTTGAGATAATTTTTCACTCTGTTATTGTATAGCATGTGTTATTTTCCTTATTAGTTGAAAATATCCATGCGTCAAGCATCTCTTTACTTCTAACATTTCAATATTAGAAAATAAAAAAAATTTCACCTTAGAAAAGATTCCATGTCTCAATCAAATAGAAACGAAACATCTTGATGTTTTCTGTTTTAACAGCATTGGTTCCCTGGAAATTTCAAAAATTTGACCTGGAATTCAGTTTCAGAGCACCAATCAATTTGAAAATGTTGCCATTTCCCAAGGGAAAGAGATTGTCTGGTGTATGTGGGTGTAGCTGCAACCTCTGCATCGAAAACGCCAACACAAAGGAAATGTCACAACCAGGTAGAAAAGGTGATGACAGGAACGGCACTTTACAGAAGGTTGGAGCTTTAGCTGGACTCCAATCCTGACAGTCATTGTGGGATACCCACCACTATTATAAATGTGACTCATAAGCTTTAATCAGTGATGAGACTTCTGAAATGAGAAAAAAACTTAATTAACCATGAAAATAAGCAAGTAAACACAAACCATTAGAAAAACTTGAGTTCACATTAGGGCTAAATGTTTCTTCCTGATTTTATCAGTGCATATATGNTAAATCTCTTCTCTCAGGTTGCCAGCACCAGAACAAGGGGACATGACCTTAAGCTATGCCAGAGGAGGCTTAGACTTGTGGGAAACTGGAAGGGCAAGTAGTGCTCAAAAGCCAGTAACGCAATTTCATTTGCAGCTCTTAATTTTGGTCAGAAGAAGGAAAAGAATAAAGGTCCTCAGTAGTGCTGCCAAGGGCTGGTGCAAAGGGTGGCAGCCGAAGCGGAAAGAAAACGAAAGCTGACCAATCCTCAAATTACCCTGACCCTCAAAGCCGGTGAACTGCTTCATGAGCGATTTCACAACTAAGCCATGAATGATCCAAAAAGCCTTTAAAGATTGTGTCCCACTTGTTTTGCTTGTTCATGAGAGTATGTTGCTCCTGGGAAGTGATGTGGCCAGCATGTTGTGAGTCATGAATTGCACTGATTGCAAGCACAGCTGGGAATCCTCTTCAGTCATTCCCAATTGCTTCCTTTCTCTAGCCTATTTTATCATTTGATTTTTTTACTGGCAGAAAAAAAAGTTACATTAAAAATAGGGCTTTGTTGCTTTTTCTGGCCCCAGCACTCCTTGGCTGCTGATTTCACTCTCTCTCTCTTTCCCTTTCTTTTTGTTCTTTAAAATCTTCATTTATTTAGTAAGCATCAGACCACCCTTCTCTATTCAGAAAGTTTCTGCATCTTGCTGGTCTGGTCACCTTCTGTGGCAATTCTTGTTTGCCGCAGATTGCCCTGGTATCACACCCCCTTCTCTTCTCCTGTTCTGCCTCCTGCCCTTCTCTTGCACAACCATCCGTTTTGTATATGGGCTTGATGCTGGAAATATCTTTAGTTAAACCCTCTTATTGGCTTTGCAGCAGAACTGTTAACTGAAACCCTGGCACTCTAACTCAGTAAAACCTTTTTGTGTTCTTCTTTGCTCCTTTTTGTACAAAAGCCTAGAAATTTTCCCTGCAGGCTTATAATTGTGCTGCCATTATAGGATAGTTCTTTTAAGCCAATCATCTTAAATGCTCGTCTTTCTATGGTCGGCAATATTTTGTGTCAGAAAAAGCAAATCTCCCCCTGTCCTTGCTGTGCAGTCATCCCGATGCAGAAATTAGGCTGTGAAAATCTATCTCCTCACAATCCAAAAATAAGAAATGAGCCTCACATCAAAGTCAGTGAAAAGTCTCCCACGGGAATCAGATGGCTTTGAGTCAGATCCTGAGGGTGAAACTGAGGTCTATGCACTGTTCCAGTTCATCTTTAAAGAAATTGGTTGGTGAGAATAGGTATTATTCATTATTAGAAGAGTTAATACCAACTTTAGAAAACTTTTCCTCATTCTGGGAACTGCTCTGCAACAAAGGATTGGAAGATTGAGACCTGCTCCCTTTCCCTCTCCCTCACACATATCTAGCAGCTGCCTCTGGCACAAGGAGCCCTATGCTAAGCACTGCCTTTCAGCTCAACAGTTATTTTGCCTGCAGCCCAAGCAATATTTGACACATATTGTATCCTGGTTCTGCTGCGTCAGCAGTGTTGTGTAAACATTTTAGCTCATCCAGGCATGAAACTCACAATTGTTTTCCCACTTGCAAAACAAACCACGTCCAATAAACCCAGGGGACGAGGCAGTTATTCAGATTTCTACTAAAGCTGCTCAACACAGCAGAAGTGGTTAATAAAGTTACTACTCTCCTCGCCGATCCGTCAGCTGCCTTGGATACATGAAGTGTTGCTGACATGGCAGGAAAAATGGCATTACCTTTCAGCAGCCCCATCCCCTTCCCTCTGAGGGGACGGAGTAGGTTGAGAAGACTGATAGGTTGTCTCCCCTGATGGTAACAGGGGTCTCTCTTTCTGTTCAGTGCACAGTGGAGGACATAAAGCACAACAGCACCGCCTATGAATCCTACTTAGCTGAGACTGAATGCTGCTGATGCTTGCTGGGTCCCAGGCATGTATGCTTTTGGACTGATCTCACTGGGAGCAAACAGTGGATAGGTGAGGTTGGGTGGATAGCTGGAAGTAACCTGGGGAAGGAGCAAAAGATCTCTCAGCTTGGAGAATGTACATGAAACAAACCCGTTAGTTCATGCAGGTCTGTTAGCTAGCAGATCTTGCTCCAGACAGCCTCCCGTCCGTTTCTGGATGTATGAGGAAACAGCACGAGCAGCCAGGAGATACATTTATCCTTCTGCTATCTCTGATACACCAGAGTAGACACAGCATTTCAAAATACCTTTTAGCCCTGCAGGCAAAAGGAGCAGAACAGCCTGAATTCATTCCACCTACCTGTGGGCACTGCACCCTCTCTCTGGCTTAGGAGGAATGTAGGCAGACAGTGTGAGCTATGCAAACAGGCCAGGAAGAAGTGCCCTCTGCCTGTACCTTCCATGCCTCAAATGCACTGAAGTTAGGCAGGACATGTCTGAGAGGGTAGGCACCTCTGCACCAAGTTCTCTGCTCCTGGCTTCAATTACAGGTTCTTACTGTCATTTTTCACATGAGATCTCCCTCAGAGTTTATCAGGCTGAGACTAGCCGAGGTGCTGAAGCATGACTCTCTCACAATTTGTGGTGGGAGGATGCTACTGCCAGTGTAGCTCACTTAAATCTCCTACCTGTTTTTTCTCGGGCCCCTCTGCACACCTCCAAATTGTGTTGTAAAACTAACAAATGAAAAACCACACCTTATCAAAGGGTCTCTGTAGTTAAAGAGATATGGTCTTTATGGAGATTTGGTCAGGCTACATCACCTACTTACAGTGTAGGAAGTGTTATCCCTTACTATAAATCCTGTGCCCAATAGAATTTAGGATACATTAATTTCGGGCTGTGTTTTGGAGGAATGGAGAAACTTTTAACTTCTGGAAATTGTTCCTTTTCACAGAATCACAGAATATTCTGAGTTGGAAGGGACCCACAAGGATCATCGAGTCCAATTCTTAAATGATACCACTGCCTCCCCGATGGGAATCTAACCATAGTCTCCTGTGTGACAAGCGGAGACACTCACCACTGTTCTAAAGTGGATTTTTTAAAATCTCTTTATTATGTCAACATATATTCTCTCATATCTATCTCTTTTTTATATCAATGAATATCTCAGTATGTGAGTCATGAATATTGAATGAATGTCTTTCACTGAATCAATACAAAATAATATCTTAATACGATTGATTGGGTCTTTTCCCGTTGTAATAGTTTAAGCTCTGATACTATGAACCAATGAGTTTCAAACAGCCTGTATAGATACAATCATAGATAATACATAGTTCCTCAGGGATGGAGACAGAAGCCACACCTGGTTGTTCTTTACTGTGAGAAAGCCCAACCTCAGAGCCTGGATGAAAGGGGGAAGGAATAACACTTACATGTGACAGTGTTGTGTATAGGCATGCTGTGGTTTTCAGGAATGATTTTTCTGCCTTAGTCATCCCACAATAAACTATGTTGTAGAGAGTCTATAGATTTTGTGCTCAAAAAATGGAAGGGAAGTATAAAATCAGTTGCATCCTGGAAAAGTATTTTTAAATCCATTTCTGTTTCTACTAGACATTATTATTTATACATCTGAATCTGCAAAGTATATAAATTCAAAAGTGGTAGGCATGTCACAAAGCAATTTTTGGCAAATGACTGAAATTCAGACTAAAATATAAAAGCAAATTAAGTCTTCTAATTTAATCGATGAAGGTTTATACATGTTGGATAACGACACAACTGGCAGTTCAGGATAGCACAACTGTCTCTGGACTGAATTTGACACATTATACAATTATTAATTCAACTGTGGTCTAGGGAAGCAAAGTCTATCTGGAGAAATATCTTCTTTACCTAAGGATTTTGAACTGGGATGATAAAATGTGAGGATTTACACTGATTTTAATTAGATTCAGGGTTTAACCCAAGGGCTGGGGAGGAGGGTGGGGGCTTGACTGCAAGATACGTGTTGTATGCAAAAGCCTTTACAATAATGAGTATAGCTGTCCCAGTGAATCTGCTAAAAATACACCACATTATTTTACGAAAATAATTGTTCTAAAGCTCTTTACACAATTGGTGTAAAAAATGTTGCAATGTTACTAAGAATCAGGTCTCCTACATTTGATGGGTAATTATTGAATACTTTGGTGTGCATTTCCTTCTAACTCCTGATTTGCTCATTGAATCTTCCCGAAAAGCCACCGGAGAGAATTATCCTGCTGCATGAGGCAACTTCTGCTTTGCAGTCTCAAGGTATGCTTCAGAAATGTCAGGGGGTTGATCTTCGGGAGTTCAACCTTTTATAGCAAGGTGCTATGAAACAGAAACACACTGCAGTCGAGTGCTAAATCCCAGTGAAAGGTGCACAATCTTCTGTGATTCTGGTCTTCTTTTAGCCTCAGGATCAACTTCTGCTTTTAGAAACACTAATGGTTAAAATCTATAGAATCTCAGATGAACATTTACAAGAAGAGAGCATTTGTCCTTAAATACCAAAGGCTTTTGAAAAGCTCTGTCACTTCTCTCAGATGATGGAAAACAGAGTATGTGGAAGAAATGCTATTCTCTAATGACTGCCTGCTTTAATCCAGAGTACACCAGAGGCTAAATAAACTGAGTGGGTTAAGCCAAATGTGCATACAGTTCAGATAGACCTTGCTCAGGCTAATGGATCATTGTTATGCCAGGATATAATGGATAGATTGGCAAGTGTCTGTCCCCTGCTTGTTTGATGCAGTCTCTGGATGAACATGTAAGGCCACATTTGCTTGTTTTCTATGGTCTTCTTTCTTACAGTCAAAACTTAATTTGTATCCTCAAAATGGTATAAAAAGTTCCAGAAATAATTCAAAGTAATTAAAAATAAAAGGGCAGGAATCCAGTGCCAGGGACGAGAGCATTTTCTCTTTTAGCCTCTGTTTGTGGATCCCGTTGTGCCAAGACAGAAAACAGTGAGATGTTCAAATATTAATAAAGTGGTAGCAGAGCCAAATTAAAATGCCCCAATTCTCATAAGTAATGTTTCCAGCAGAGCACAAAAGAATAATCAAGCCCCCAAACTAGTGAAGGAGAATTTATGACCCACCATCTGAGCTGGCAAGAACTCCCCACATGCCAGCACTGAGGATGGCATGGAAGTGCTATGACTTCAAACTTTACCCAACTCTGTGCTACAGAACAATGCAGTGCCATGGAAAGTCTGCTGGCTTCTTGAGGCAATCAGTCCCTGCTTAGCATACTGGCACAAAGACATGCAGCATGGTTTTCCTTGAAGCAGCAACTCTCGGAATGTGAAAAGTGCCTCAAATTGTGTTTAATGTGCAGTCCCACATGACGATGCAGGAAAAACTACTAGATCCTGAGGCAATTAGAAGTGAAGTTGGACACTGAAATTAGTGCATTAGTAGGGGAAAGCAGGATTTAGTTTTGCCTTTTTTATTGACAGTCGATTCTAGAGACTTTAAACTTCTTAAAAGTGCTATTTAAGCAAACCAGCCAGAGGGAAGAGCTTAGATACTGACCTAAGCATGTTGTATGTACTCATCCTATGTGTTATACATACCTAGGGCACTGCACTACATCTAGATTGGGGGGGTTTTCCTATATGGTTCAGACCAAATGGGAAATCTATGAGCTGTGATATAATAAAGTATTTTCAGGGTTTTAGCATGAAGTGAGGAAGAAACTTCAAACACTGTTTTTCTGATACAGCTCTTCTCTGTGCTACATCTCTCTCCCTTCTACGCATTAGGACACTAAGACAAACCAAGCTGTCAAACCTCATGGAAAACTTATTCCACAGCTCTAATGAGTTTGAAACATGACAGTTTTCTTAACATGCCCTTCCTCTGTCATGCATTCTGGTTATCCTCAACTTCTCCCAGTGGCATATCAAAGTTTTATTTAAGTGCCTTTTCTTTTTGCATTCAATAGTCAGAAAATGTTGTCTCTCTCTGGACTGTTTTTCCATTCGCAAATCTGTCCAACATACATTTCAGTTGTGATTTTGGTCCAATCTTTGACTGGATATAGAAATATTTACTGATATCAAGCATCCTAAGGAAAATTTTTAAAGGCAGAACTTGTCATTTTATCCATAATCTACCCATGACAAACTTCTCTACCAAAGATCTGATCTCTCTAACTTAACTAGACTTTGTCTTCTACCAGAATATTTTACTAGTGCTAAAGATACATATTGGCCCTCACTTTTAATCTTCCATTATTTACATCTTTAAAAACTGCGGTTCTCTATGCTTCTCTCTCTTCAAATAAAAAAGGAAATTTAAAAGAACCTAAGGAAATGGATGTTAATCAATTTCTAGAGAGTAGATTTAGATTCTTCTACCCACCCTTACTGATCACAGGTAGTGACCATGGAATTAGATACGTCCTCAGCTAAAAAGGGGTTAATACAAGAGTGGAGCAGATCGTTTGCTGGATCATTCTGATACTTACAATATTCCCAGCCATTGATGTATCCAGAATTTGAATATACACAGTCACGAGACTCTTGAGTGTTCCCACACAAATACACCTCCTCTCTCTCACAGACATCCTAGACCTGTAGGATTAGTTGAGTTCCTCCTCCTTGCGCACATTTGATCCTGGCCCTCTTCTGCTGTGAGACCACATTTCTACAAGTGGAGCTTCCATGTGGATGTCTTTGAGAGTGCCCCTCTTTCATAGTTTTAATGTACAACTCTCACATGCACACCTGCCACAGAAAGTAGCAGGAAACTGCCAGACAAAGTCCTAAGAAGATTGGCTGCTAACTAGGTTGCATGCACCCGTGCTCTCCACGTCATGTATTTATATCCGGCTCGTCGTGCTGGAGTCTACCACAACCTTCACCATCTTTTGCTCTGGTGTCATAGTGCTATTTGCCAATCCTATACAGAGAAATGTCACTTAATGAAAGTCATGCAACTGTTGTACCCTCTCAGTGTATATGGTCTTAATCTTATTATAATAGGTTCCACGAGTTAAATGTGTACCAGGTACAAAAGGAAACAGTTTCAGCCCATTCTTTTGTCCCTAGCACATTCAAGAGCAAAACTCTACAGAAATAATAAAAGAGACCTGCTTTCTTCTCTTGCAGTTTACTGGAAATTTTATCCGATTAAAGGTAGAAAAATAGACACTTTAAGAATTAGTTCAGGTTTGCAGTTTCCAATTCAGGCAGACAGCTGCGATACTTTCATGACAGCAAAATCAATGCTGACACAGCCATATATGGACTACATTTACAGAAATGTAAAAAGAAAGGTTCCTGGCCTAAGATTCCAGCCTAATTGAGCCAAACACAATAAACATGATAATTATTCCTTCTCACAGTGAAGTGAACAATTCAATTTGGAAGAAAAGATGTGCCATTGCTATTCCCCAGTCCTGCTGTTATTTTATTTTATATGCACTGTTACTGCTCAACACAGAGATTTTCTGCATTTAGTTAGGGAGTACCTTTGCCAGAGAGTTCAATTTATGGCCTAAACTCGGGTTAATGCCGCTTCTGAGGGCTTGCCTACATGGGGTAGTTAGAGTGCTATAATGGAAGCTGTTAATTTCCATCACTAAGCCTTTCTGGACACTCTGGGCCAGACACAGATCAGCACATGGTTGCTTACTGGAGCTTCAGCTGGCCAAGCTTGAGAGCGCTCTGGTCTGACAGCTGTAGAGCTGCACGAGTGTAGCACTTTGCCCAAGCTCTGCAAGAAATCTGGCTGTGTCATCCTGGACTTGGCACTCCCAGGCAAAAGACTGTCATCTTCTGGGAGAGCTGGCGGGCCAGCCCCTTGGCATGGACAGCAGTCTCTGCCACCCCTCCAACAGCTATTCGAGGGTGCTGAAGAACACACCTGTCTCACTACATCTCTTCTCCCCAGACAGAGAAGCCCACCACACATCAGTGCAGAGTCACTGGGGAGGCCCCCAAATCTCAGCTATCCCACACCCTTTCCAGATCCTGATTACAGCTCTTGCAAGCGCAAAAGGGCTCAGCCTAGTGTGCACATTTTGGGTGAGTGGTGTCAGATCTATCTGCCCAGCTGTTTGTAAAAAAAAGGCACTGGGCTGGAGGATGTGTTGCTGCACTGTATTTCTTGACACTACAATGCAGAAGTGATCCAATTAATAAAAAACACATAGTAGTTCAGCTATTTCGTCTTCTCCACTTAGTACCAAACTGTACCACAACTGAATTACTTGCACTGCATATCAAGTTGGAAGGAAAAGGTGGCAACAGGCTTTTCTCCCACAAGAAATGTAAAGTTATTTGTTAACATTTGTGCAGTTCATGCTTACTTCGGTGTCATGACATTTGCTCCTTGCTTCAGAGCAATGCAGACAGAGACATTGCTCTGAAAAAGTGGCAACTTATGTGGTTTGTGTCCAGGATGATGCTACCGCTTACCTGCTCTCCTCTGACCTCCCACTCACAGGCCACCCTGGCATGCACTGCTGCAGGGGAGCACACTCTACGTGTGATCTGCATTCATGGCTCCTCCAAGTTAAAAACCAGAATATAAAATGATCATCAGATCAAAAGGCAAAAGGTAGATGCACAGAAAACCTTTACCCTGTCACCTCAGCACAGAGCAGACCTGTTGCAAAAGCATGGTGCTTTCTCAAGTGCAAAGACGGACTCAGCTCAGGCACATCACCTGATAGGACAGAATGTACATAAGGATTTATCATACACCAAATATTTTGATGCAGCTTAGACAAGTCAGGCACAGTTGAGCATATCACAGGCTAGTCCATGAACTTCACTTCTCCCAAATACAGCACAAACTTCAGGTAGATTAAGTGCCATCATTTCAGATAGAAACATGTTCTGAGTTATTGTTCATTTCACTATGCAGAAATACCTGCAGACACCTTTCTTTCCCCCATTGGGTTTCTTAGCCACACTAATTAGGTGGCAATTTTTACATCAAAGAGAAGTTATCTCAGAGGTGAGAATGCTACTCACATTTGTCTTATAACAAAGCTCAATGAAAGAAAGTGAGAATGTAATTAGTGATTAATACTCAACCATCTCCTCGTTTTTAAAGACGGGTGTCTGTTGTGAAAGAAAATTACCAAATTAACGAAATGCAGGTGTAGCAAGGTAGTTAAATAAAACAGGCCGAGAAAATTGTAGTTTCTCTAAGGAAAGCTTAATAGCTGGCCTGGAAAACTGGTACTAAAGGAGAATAACTGTGTGCAAACATGGGAAAAACAGAATAAAAAAGCCTGTTGTAGAAACATTTTTCTATACCTCTGCACCAAAATATTTGTGCTTCCTCTCTGTTCCAAACAGCACAGAATATTCCACAAAAAGCACAGTAAGTACCTCCCCAAAAGACTGATAATCAGATATATATCCTTCTGTCCCTTTTGTTTTATAAAGGCAAGGGACTTGAAGAAGCTATGCTTTAAACAGTTGAACTCTGAGTGGAAGTGGAGAACCCATGCTACGAACTGTATGTAAGTTATGCATATGAAGACTGACTAAAACAAGGGTTTTAACCCTTTAAAACGGTGCTACTGAAAAAAAGATGGTTTGTGTTTTCTTACAAGGAGACCTAGAGTGCATATACACATTTTACCCACCAGCCATGCCTTCTGGATCAGAGGCTTTTTGGCTGTGACCCAACACAGGGCTGCTCCCAGCATACTTGCCCACCAACACCAAAAGCCTACAGCAAAACTTATACCGTTATTGCCGTGGACCTCGGGTAAAAGAGTAAATAAAGTTTGGAAACATTCCTCATCGAAACAAAGGCTGCAGAGTCTGAATGCCTGCCACACACGCATACAACCCAGCTTCAGTGGTGGTGCTGCATCAGACTTGACTCCCATTTCTGCATCCCCCTGCTGGAGCTGCTTGGGAACCAGGATATATACCTCTCTCCTCCAAGGTGGAAATGCCTTGACTATGCTAAATTGGTTTACTCTTACTCATTCCCGTTTATTTCATGCAAACTTTGGCAGGGGAGATTTGGGGTGTGAGGCATGTATATATAGCACAGCTTTTATGTATTTCTTTGTACCTTTTCCAATGGGATAAATTGAAAAGAAATGCAGCATTCAGCATCATAGATGTTTTCTGATTAACTTTTTCTTTCTCATTCCTCGGGCATCCAAGAGCTTCGAGTGATATGCATTTCATATGTCAGAAGGAAATACAGGACGTGAACTCGACTTCATCAGCTCGATTTTACTTCAAGTTGATACTGTGCTTGCAGCAAGAAGTCTCTCTGTACAGGCTGATTTTTTCATTAAATCTTGTAGAGGATTTTTTGTTGTTATTCTCATCTCAGACAAACCATGCTGCAATCTATCACAATTCACTGAGTGCTTAGCTTACTTGCCAGGTTGCTTCGCAGTTTTGCCATGCTTAGAGGGGCTGATGCAAACATATTTTCTGTTTGCTATTACAGCAATTGCACTTATTAAGCTATACCTTTTTCACAGTTAGTATGGAAGAAGTCAAAGAAAAAATCATTCCTTCAATCACTGATGCCTCAGCTGTTTTGACTGCAACAATTGAATCCAACAGATTTTTTTATATGAAAATATGCGTGAAAGTTCTGTTTGGCAGAAAAGGGCACAGCCATTTTGAGACGTGAGATCCATTCCCTTTTAGTCGCAAATTCACAAGCTGTGGATGCTCCAATTTTCAAACATGCTTTTTACAGTTAGCTCAGATCCCAAGTGCTCTGGTATGTATAATTCCTGAGAAAGCAGTTCTTCTGGCAGATTAAGGGAACAGTTTGCTTTTGCCTCGGGCCATCAACATCTTAATAAAATGGTCGTCAAATGTGATAACAATTTATCTTTAGGGGACTTTATCTATTATTAACCTTATTAAGTAACAAGTTTATTTTTGCTGACATGTAAATTTTCCAATCTTTGTCAGGATTGATTCTATATTTTTCTTTTAATTTCATGTTCCATTACATTGCGTTCCTTTGCTAAAAGTATGTTTTGTGAATTTGTTTGCTTTGCTTTGGCACTAATTTTTCAATGCTTTCCATATCCTCAGAGTTAGGAGATTATCTCATCAGAGGTGGCTAGGAACAGTCTTTTACTCCATTCTATCCATCATTTTCGTACAGGTAAAACTCCAGTATTTCACATCCCAATTTCTCAGGCACTGGATTATCTGAAAATTATTTCTGTCCCCTAAAATCAAAATTCAGAGAACTAAAATTTGTCTAGCAGAAGCTATAATTATCCAGATGTCTGACAAGATACCAGTGTTACATTATTCAGTGTAATTAATGCTTTCACCAATTTAGAAGACTGTACAAACATCATGCCCTCATGCTACTAGACAATGAGGACTTTCTATGAGATGATAAATGCCTTTGCCTGCTATAGATTTATCAGTATCTTGTACGTTCAAGATCCATGCTGGTCACATATAAGAAAGGCTGAACTAGTTGAGAAAAAACAGCTTTCAACCCCGTGTCTCCAGTGTGCCAACTGAGTAGAAACCATAGTTTATTACTAGAAGTGAAGAGAATCATGGTTTTTAAATTTTTTTTTTTACATCTTCTCCAATAATTTAAATAGGGATTCACTTCATTCCTTCTTTCTATGTACCCTCACAAATTCGTGTTGTTACTAATCTTGCAGTGGAATGCTCTAGAAATTCTGGAAGTCCAAGTATATGTTGTGAGCTCAAAATAACTGGCTAAACTTCAGGGTGTTTATCTGCATATAGATCACATTATTTCTAGTTAATTGACAACTACTGCTTCTAAATGCAACAAGAGGGAGAAAATGGACTTTGTGTCTCCACTGTAATCTCAAATTTGACTGTAGTGTAGGGTGGAGATAATCTACTTTGAATTTAGTTTTTTGGGAGGCAAGCTGGCTGCAATTGTGCTGGTGTCAGTGAGTTTGCCCCCTTCCTCCTGATTTATGGTTGAATGCACTGCACTGGAGTAATGTCTGCTGCATGTCAGACTTGGCTCTCCTGGATGGTTCTCCTCCACAGTCTCTCAGAGTGGTCCCTCTGCTCAGGTGTGGAGCCTGCAATGTAAATCAAGCAGACCCTCTGTCACAACTGAAAAATGGTAAAAATCATGGGTTTGTGAACAATTATAGCTTTTTGAAAACTATCTAATTGTAATCCATGAATCAGCAAAAGTTGGAATGAACAAAAACAGTGAAGGTTCCTCCCCAGGTTAAAAATAGAAATGAGTTTGAAAAGATTTATGGAGGATTTGGGACTTAAAAATTCACAGTAATAATGATTCGTTATTAAAAAGCCATAAACTGGGACAAATACACAGGAAGTTCATTCAAACACATTCCTTTCAAATTACTCTGCATGAATCACTAACTTTGCAGAAGATGGCCCCTTGAGTCAGTAATAAAAGACTGAAGACTGGGATGGCATTCCTAACTCTACCACAAAATATGTTGCTGGCATTGGTTCAAAATTGCTTTGTGGGCTTCCTCATCCAACAATATAGGGTGAATAAAGTCTCTGCCAACTCTTTTGTAAGAATGTTAGTTCCTTTGTATCATTAAACAGCTGACCTAAAAAGTGGTCTCTGAATAAAAAGTATTCATGACAACCCCAAAAATCCAAATTGAAAGCTAAAATATTTTTCACCAAAAAGATTCCTGCAATTGTTTAGATCTGAGCACATGCCTGTTCCCTTTCAATTTCAGGAGGCAAACCACAGGTCAGATCCGTGTCAGCCATGAGCTGTGAAGAAGAGCAAGTCTATGAGCAAGCTGCATGGGCTATTGAAACTGGGTATTTCAGTTCTATTATAAAATTACCAAAAATGAAGAGTCTTCATAACCCTCTGTAAGAGGACAATTTAGCAGAGGATCCTCTTGGCAGTGCTGTTCCTTAGGAAGGTACTCAAACGGAAGCTGTTGAGACTTGAGTGCCTGGCCTGCATCAGGAGAGTGATAAGCGGAAAACCGCTCTGCCAATATGTTTCCAGCCACAATTGCTAATTAATATTATTTGCTTTTTAAAATGTAGTACCAGTGAAGTTGTCCTCACCATGAGCAGGCAGAACAACATACATCTAGTTCATCTCCTCCTTTATAGCCCATTAAAAGGAGTGCCATCGTGCCATAGTGCCTTAATGTGATACAACAAGAGGTTGTGAGACAAAAATGATCAATTTGTACGCAGCGTACAAGTTTGATACTGCTTGGCTAATTATCCCATTAACCTGTACCTAAATATCTAATTACTGTGGCGGGGGGCGACTGAGTAAAAGGCAGCCAACAGTGGGCCTAGAGTGTGGGGTTTTGGTAACCTTCTCTGGTGTGTTTTTCTCTTTCTGAGCCAAATTGTCCCTCAGGAGAGCCAGCAAAACTTAGACTTTTATTATGATCATGAACAAATAACAGCTGTCGCTCTCGGTCTCTCTCTCCTTTTTTGTGAAAATTGGATTAGTATTAAAGCACTCACATAACAAAGGCTTGAGCTCAAAAGCAGTTACAACTGGTGTGCTAGTACAACCTGAATGGCTTTGTGGCAGGGTCCATTTGTCAATGCAACTGGAAAACTCCCAGAGGAACCTGTATAAAATCTACCAGTGTTGGCACTAGGGACATGTGAATTGATCTTGTGCAAGAACACGAGTCCTTTCAACCACACAAATCTTGACTTCATTCCTACTTGGATGAGCAATGATGGACACAAAGCTTTCAGAATAACAGTGATACCACTTGGATAGTAGATGTTTCTCCCATCACTCACATAGAGATATAGAAGGTAAAATACAATGAAAGCATCATGTCCTTATTTTCACAAGTTCTAGAAAGATGGTGGAAGACAATACAGCTGCAAAATGCATGCACTAAAAATTTCAGTATAATATTAAATATTCCTAAACTTGACCAGTGCTCGTAACCAGTAATAAAAAGCTTACCTGATGATACGAAGGGACTGTCTATTAAATTAATGATGAAGAGCAATTATTTTGGATAAGACTAGAAATTATATAGAAGTAAAATAAGAAGGAAGAACTTACACGAATTAGAACCTATAAGCTTCTTAGGAAGGGAAAGGTTGATGAACAACCAGCATTATGTCTAAGGACCTCTGCTGGAGGAAAAGTTCACTTTGGGTGTGCTTGAATGAAGAGTTTATGATCTTTCAGGAAATCTCTTCAACATCTGCCTGAAGAATATTCTGAGAAAAGGAATCCTGTTTCTCCAGATAGTGTTCTTCATTGCAAAGGATATTTATGTAATCCATTCAGTCAGAGACAAAGATTATCTCTACCAAAAACTTCACAAGTTTTTCCGGGAAGTATAGCCTGGGTATTCAAAATTAGATGGAGTTTTTCTTATTCGGCAGTAAGCCTACACAGATCAAATTGTTCAACCTGCCCTATTCTTAACAGCAGAGAATGAAATCCAGATGAAAAGCCGCCTTCTTTGTGAGAGACAGTTTCCCTCCTTACACAGGGAAATGTTTTATTTTCAGCCTAAATAGGGAACAGCAAGGACCCAGAGATCTACAAGCCAGCAAGCAGCTATTTTAATTAGACTTCTCTTCTGAATATCCTTCTGCATTAGTTTCAGAAAACTTAGTCAACGGTGTTTTTCATTACTGGTAGTCTCCCCATCTGTCCTCAGGAACAGGATATCTGTGTATGAAAAGAATTTGCAAGGCTGAAGCCAGAGTGGAGCCTGTATTGGGGATTGTGGATAAAGGAGGGGTGTAATTCCCTTCTATTGCATGAAAGTTATCTGCTGGGTGCTCAGCAACAGTTTGATTGATTGATTTTATTTCTCTTTTGGTAATATTTGGCGAAAATCCTGGGCGGTGTTTCTAATCTCACATGGCTACATGTTGGTGATCTTCACCCTTGAGTTTCATTTCTTATACCTAGAGGCCACGATGCTGGACATGTGGTTTCATTACAAAGCAGCTGAGAAACAAGATTTACAAATGAAACCTCACCTGTTATAGCTTGTATCTGGGTGCTTTTGCTAGCATGCACACAGTGGCTTTGGGTTGGCAGCAGTGACAGCAGCGACCACATATGACCACCGTTACAGACTGCCAGGGACTTCCTGAAAACACAAGCATCATATATTCCACTCTCACCCTCACTTTGTGTCCCTTGCTGATCACTGCTCAAGATGTCTGTGATAAACCCGAATATTTCAGAGTCTGCTGTAGGAAGGACACCACCTTTTTCTATGTATCTGCTGCTTTCCCCCTCCAGCCTTTGAGATAAGTGCAGCTGAGTAGCTCTGGCTGTCAGTCCCTGGAGCTATCAGGTTCAGAGGCAGAGCTTCCTTAGGCAAGGACTTTTGTCTGGAATCCTTCCCTTTGATATACCTTTTGGTGCACATCTTCCATGAGCTTCAGAGGATGATTTAAGAGGAGTTGATTTTGTTTAGATTTCCACAATTCTTCAGGGACTTCAGTTGTTTGTTTTTTATTTTATGTGAATATAAAGCAAAAAAAAAAAAAAAAAGAGAGAATTTTTAAACTATATCTATTGTGGGTGGCGAGTTTTTGCACTTTATTATTTTTATGTGAAATATTCATATTCAACTAACTGCTCTGTCAAGAGGAATTCCAAATCTTTAAATAACAATGCAGAAATATGTCCAGGCTTTGAGAGTGCTTGTCTCTTTCTGTTTAGAAGATGAAGAGGTTGTTACATTGCACAGTGTACCAGGACATATCACATCCTACATCCTACAGTATGACATCGTTTGACCTAACGTCATAGAAGGTGAGTGGCATTATCCTTGAGCCAGAACAAAAAATTATATGGAAAATTGTGAGCAGTGCAGGAGTCACTGGTTCCATTAGTATTAAGTATATGACAGATAATAGGCTAACAACTTTACCAAGTTACTCTGATATTGCTTTAAAATGCAGCTCTATAGTTTTCCATGTCATTTCTCCTTTATCACAGTTGAAAGAAAACATGATATAGTTTGAAACACTCAAGCTGTTCCTAGGCAGGACAAAGGTGAGGCCTTTTTACTCATGTATTTATAACTGACTACCTTGAATTTTCAGGTCTGGGTGGTAGTGCCAGAAGTGGGACTCATCTTTGGTTTTGTTTTTATCAGACTGTAACACCTAATTGATACAGTTCTGCTAAACTGCAATTCAGACTTTATCATTATGTATTTTCTCCCTGGGGCCAACACAAGACTTCTTTGGGTTTTTTTTTTCCCAATTTAGTTTTGCTCTGCTGATGCCAGGCGTACAATAGGACTTCCATGAAACAGACCATACAATGGTTATGAAAACTATTAAAGAGCACAGAAATATTAACTACAATGGGATGAGCCCTCTTCCACTGAAGCTGCTGAGAACATCGACCTCAGCCATGTGAAGGTCAGTATTGTGAAGCAGCAAATTCCTTGAGGACATCTACATGCTACACTGTGCCCAGGTGCTCACAGTCACACAGAATCACAGAATCACAGAATATTATGAGTTGAAAGGGACCCACAAGGATCATCTAGTCCAGCTCACCATCTAACACCCGTGCAGAGACTGAAAGCCCATCTCAGAGCGGTAACACAACCTAGTTCCCTCTCAGTCTAGCAGGCCGTGCACTTCCTTAACTAGATTCCCTCTGTTCTGTGCTAGGATCATGGAAAGGACTGCAAAAACAAGCTTGAGGGAGTACAGGAAGCCACACACCTTTCCTCATATGCTCCCCAGACACCTCCTAAAACACACTTTTCATGTCGCAGTGCAATCACACAGGTAAAGAGACTCATTCTCGTTTTTCTAGGCTCTCCAGCTCAAAGCCAAACTGTTGTCTGTTTCAAACAAGTTAAAACAAAGTCCACTCTGATGGCTTATGTTTTTTGGTTCAAACTGAGAGATATCTTGGACAAAAATCTGCACTTCCTTGTACACCATGTAAAATACTCTTCCACAGTTCACTAATGAAATAACAATATATGCAGTGTTTTAGGAACTGACAACAGATATGCTGTTATGGCGAGAGTTGGTACTGAACCATGTAATCAGACACCAGCATGTGCAGCATCAGACAATTTTCTACTAAGCAGTATAGGCAACTGATCTTTCGGACATATTCATGTTTTCATCTATTTGGACCTGGGCCACTGGGTTCAGGTAGCCTTGTTAAAAAGGGATTTGCAGGTCTTTGCAGTGTTACAGCCCTGCCAAGCTGCAAGCTATGGACAAGGTCAGTGTCTAGGACTCTCTTGTATTAAATGAGCAAGTAAGCTTATATGCATTGCAGATTCCCTGCCCATGAGATCTCTTGTCTAAAGCAATCTGCTGAAAGGTGAGAGGGTTGAAGTGTAGGCTAGACAACATGCATATGGCAGAGGGTTTGTAATATTCTAAACAGCATCCACAGTGTTTTCTTGGGTCAACATACAGAGGGTGTTGGTAAATCAATAGTTTAATCCAAGTGTGACAAGACAATTAATCAAACCTCTCTAAAAATTGCTTCTCTGTGAGACAAAGCAGCATTGCTGGCAGACGATGTTTTACACTACAGTTATAACGCAGTTATAGTCAGTGAGAGGCGCCTGCAACCAAGCCGGTCTCTGCTGAAGGAGAATGAACTGGGCAACCCTACTATTTCCTTGAGAAACACTATTAAGCACACAGTGATGTCTTGCATTAAAATATTATAACACAGATGGGTGGATGTAATGACTGTATGTTCAGACTTAATTACAAGGGGGAATTTCTTTTGCTTTCGGTTGAAGAACAGGAGCTTATTGCTCCCTGGGATTTATAAATACACAACTCACAGGTCTGAAAGACTTCAGCTCTTTCAAAGGCATGGTAGGGGTGCTGTTAAAAGAAAAGGGATGGATATCAGAGTCTGTGACACCTACAACTGGGAGTAAAAGTAAGGGGCACTTGCATTTCACCATCTGATAACTTTGTGTGAACCAAGGGCAGCGTTTGCCAAGCCTGGGTTCCTCCAGTTTGGTCCTCAGCTGCATATTTACACATTATATTCCCATGGCTTCTGAAATAAAAGGGAGCAATAGGTACATGCACAAATTTGCAAACGTGTGTGATCACAACTGTAAGGCCCACAGGTTTGAATGATACAGGCTGAGACTTTGCATGTTTACATTTCCACATATCAAATAGAGGTGCCTTTCTAAATTCCCAGATTCAAAAATGTGTTCAGAGCCCCCATCATGTTGCATGTATTAAATCTAAAAATTCTTTGACCTAAGGTCTCAATACAGCAAGTGAAATTAAAGCCAAAGGGCAAGAACAGTAGGGGGAAAAAGCTCTTATCCCTTTCAAAAATATGTATAGGCAGATAGAAGCCAAAGCTTTTATTCTGAAAAAAAGCCTATGTAATATTATTTAACAAGAATTCTTGAAAACATTTGTGTATGTATCAAAAAGCAGTTACACTTTGTGAAAATACAGAATATTCTTATAAAACAAGTGTTATAAACATAGAATGTTGAGAAAAGTTTTTTTGTAAGACCATTAGAGCCTTATGGTTACTTTAAACCAGCGCATAATTGCTCACAGGATAAGAGTCTCTATTCATATTACTCAAATGCCTTGCCTCAGCTGGAGACAGTTGAAAAGAGTACAGTGTGCAACAAGACAGAGTGAATGAGCTCTAACCTTTCCTCACTAAAGTGGATACCAAGAGATACCAGGCTTGTTTTACTCTGTGGATAATGAACACGGTTCAATCTCACTTTCACTTACCTTCCTCATAGTCCAGGCTATGTGTTATTATACAAAGGCTTTTTAAATTTTTCTTAGCGTTTTTTTTTTCACTTTTCCCCTCAGAGAATTATGGATGAGAAGGTAGGAACTCCATCTAGGAGAATGCCTTGTTCTTGGCTCCTCCTGGTTCAGCTTTTTAGCTGGCACACAGATGGAGCTATTTTAGCATCCTGTCCTGGGATCAGCTGGCATCAACACATCTCATGAACGCTGAATGTACTCCACTTAAGTATCCATGTCAGCACTGTGGGACAGGAATGACCTGCCATGTTCCCCTCAGACCTGGTGTCTGAACTCTTGGAGGGTGTCAAGGTTCTTTCCTTATTTATTATCTCTGAATTTCCTTACAAAGGAAAGCAGGGTGTGTAAATGGAGGCTGAGCAGTGCAGGGACCCAGGGCATACCTACAAACACTGCAGACCATGGACACCTAAAAGAGAGAGATGCAGTTGCTCTTTACAGCTGCTATCTAAAATTTATAGCTGATTCAATCCTAACAACACAGTAAATAAAAGTTCATACTGGTGAATCAATAGGTGATGATTAAGAAAAAAATTCCAGGATGGAAAAAGAAAATACCTTGCCTTAATTTTTTCATTATATTGGTTTAAGACTTGGTTGGATGGACGAGCCCAGAAAGTGTTGGTGAATGGTGCCACATCCAGCTGGCAGCCAGACACAAGTGGAGTCCCACAGGGACTGGCCCAGCACTGTTTAATGTCTTCATTGATGATATGGACGAGGGAATTGAGACCACCATTAGCAGGTTTGCAGATGATACCATGTTGGGGGCAAATGTTNTTTAGACTGGATGTTAGGAAGCGTTTTTTCACAGAGAGAGTGATCTCTCACTGGAATGGTCTGCCCAGGGCAGTGGTGGAGTCTCCATCCCTGGAGGTGTTTAAGAAAAGACTGGATGAGGAACTCATTGACATGGTCTAGGTAATGGGATGATAGGATGGGGAGTTGGTTGTAAAAAAAAAATAAAAATTATGACCTCACTCTGAGATTAGCTCAGATAGATAAAACATGATGCTCATAGCACCAGAGTTATGGTTTGATCCCTGTATGGGCACTCACTTAGAAGTTGGACTCGATGATCCTTGTGGGTCCCTTCCAGCTTGGCATATTCTGTGAGATTCTGTGATTCTGTGAAACTGAATCACCTGGTGTGGACAGTTGTGTGTGATCATTGTGACCCTATATAGCCCATGGAAATAGATGCAGAGTCTGTCTCCATCAAGAGGTTATTAAAAGCTTTAAAAATAGATTATTTTAATCCATGTGAAGCTTTTTGTTTATCTTTTAACTCACAAACTTGCATGGAAATAGCCTCTTATTTATTTCACAATCAAATTTTAGTTGCAAAGAACTGCTTCCTAAACCACACAGTTCAGCTTGGGGCAGAGATTAGTTTATGGTCACTTTCATGCTTTTACATATTTTCCCTAGAAAGTCAATTCAACATTCGCTGATATTCACACAGTACTGTGGAATAGCATGCCTGAATTGTATTTTTTTGAAATCAATAGAACAAATATATTCAGTACTTTATTTTTGTGTCTATACGTATCTTCCACATTAAAAAAAAATAATTTCCCAACAACCTTCTCTCAGAGAAATTTCCAAACTTTCTAGGCAATGTCTGATTGTTTCTTAGTGAACCTAAATGTTTAAGTTCGGCTATACTGCATGTAGTGCTCATTCTCCTTGGGGATGTGCAGAAAGGATGAAAATTGAAAGCATCAAGAAATGAAAATACTTAATCTTTGTTATTCCTGGCGCATTCAAATATCATAGAGCAAGTGTTCAAATGGGAAGGTATCGGCTTCTCATCTCAGTTGTGAAAATGGAAAAAAAATAGGCAGGAGAAAAACAGGAAAAAAGAAAAGGGGGGGAAAAAAGTGACATTAGCAGATAAAGTGTTAATCGGTAGAGAAGAAATGACAAGGGAGCATCCCATGAAATGACATGGAATTTTACATACTGGCCTCAGAGATGAGCAAGTCCCAAGGATGTTCCTGGGGTACAACTCTTCTGCACCTCCCTGCTAGCATGGTCACCTGACAACATGGTTAGCAGAGGAGTTGATACCTGTAATTTTTATTTGGTAGTTTTCCAGATCAGTTTGTATGTAGCTGCATCAAAGAACAAAGTCTTTCTGAAGGTCATCACTGCAGAAGGGCAGATAGGACTTTTTGAGGACTTAATTATTTTTATTTACTTTAAGTCTCCATTTTTTGGCACTATCTTTCACTCCCTGGGTAAGGTTTCCTAAGAAGCCATGAAGTTCTACACACATTTGCTAGTGTTACTAAATAGCTAAAAAAACAGCCCCAGTCACCTACACAAATCTTACTCTTGACTAGGAGGTTGTCAGAGAAGATACCACAGCAAGGTAAACCATTCTGTCATATCACCCTGAGCAACCTGATCCAGCGAGTGGCATCTCAAGGCAAGGGATTTGGATCTTTAAGGTCCATCCCAACCCAAACCATTCCATGATGCTTCTATAATCACTCCTGAGATAAAAGGCTGCCCTTTCAGAGTGGTAAAAACGAGAGCAATGCTCCACCAGTAATGACAATGAGCAAAACACTTTCAAGAGGGTGTGAAACAGCAGAGAGGACAGGAGAAAACAAAGTGAATACTGGTCTGTTTCCCTCTAACAGCTACAGAGACGTAGGTCCTTTTAAGGGTACAAAATAATTCCTGAAAGTATTTTTCCCTCAAAATATTGCAGTAGAAAAGTAGAAATTCACTGATGTTTCACTCTGTTAGGCAGGACATACTTCTTTTTCCCTTTCCCCAAACCCTAAATATGATGCCCCCATGCCTTCTGGCTCTAGAAGCAGTTACTCTAATCATGAGATATGCTAGAAGCCAAGGTCGTCAGCAGTGAAAGCCTGTGCCTTTGCACTCCCTCACATGTGTCCCTCCAGTTCCTGCAGCTTCCTTTCCTGGCAGCAGCTGCTCCTGCTCTTCACGCCACTTTTAAAATCAGTAAGGAATGGCAAAGTCAGAGTAATACTGTGAGAGCAGCGACAGCACAGTGTTGCAAATGAATCATCACAATGTGTCCAGCTATCGTGTTCTATGTACCTCCATGTTGGAGACACCACAACTAACAAATAAACTGGCAAACACCTAGGAACACCTAGGAACTTCTACTACAATGTCAAATTCACTTGAAATGTGCAAAATTTATTGGAGGCAGGGATGCACAGACAGTTACACAGATGGAACATTGTCCTATGCTTTCTGTGTATGCATGCACAAATGTGCAAAAAACCACTGTTTTTGTGGAGCTGTTTAAAGGTCCTGCCTTAGTTAAACAAATTCAGCTGGTCAGCCCCAAGTCCAGTTTTCCATATACATACTTAGGTGTGATAGCTTGACCGATGCCAACATTTCGTTTAAAGAGGGATCAGCATCCTGTGTAATTCTTGTCTTCCTAAAGCTTACCCTACAAGGGAGCACAAGACATGGCAAGTTTTCCTCCAGAAGGCTACAGCTGAGATAACCTTTCCCACCCTCCAAATTAACCTCATCCCAGACTCTTCAAGTGGTTTGAGGGCAACCTGAAGCTGTGCTGACCTGAAATCTGCAGTGTGTCCCTGTATGACTCACAAGGAAGGATTTTTCCCCCCTCTGCGACTTACAGCTCATGCTTCACTTCTGAGGATGAGGAGGAGGTTAGAGATAAAGCTGCCCGATAAGATCGGATATAACTCTAGCCTAAGTAGTCCAGTCTCTGTGATGCCCATGTTCACTACATGTATGCCTCAAGTCTTTCAAGTAGGTGCTCCTGTAAAGATATAGATTTCCTTATCCTGTGCCATGCACAATTCACACACAAGAGTGAGCGGGGAGAAAAGATTACCTCCATGAGAGTTAAAGGAGCACTGCAAAGTTCCAGAAAGTTATGGCTTAAACATTCTGCATATTGTCAAAATGGTGGCTTGGTAACACGATAAAACAGGACCTGCACCATTCCTTCTGCAGCACTTCCAACTTAAACCAGGTTGCCTTTTAGTGGCACTTGCCTTCCAAAAGCCTGTGCCTCCTTTGATGCCCCACAGGCTTTTCCTTCAGGGAAAGTATTTCCATGGTCACTGTGTCCCTACAGATGCATTATGAAAGTTGTACCCAAACCCAGGAACTAGATCTTTGTAGGAAAAGTGGGATGCTCCCCATCTTCAGCTGCACTGTACCATGATCAGAAGACATGTTTTTCTGGTGATCCAAAGTGTTTTGGATGAGTTTAATTTATCTCTCAGATTGTTTCTTTATGATATAAAAAATGCCTCAAAACCACTTTTCCAAGGAAATTCCTTTGGACTTTTGATTCCCCAAATCTGTTAGTTTCTCCCCCTTCTTTTGTCCTCAATTTTTAACAATCACAAATACATATTAATACCGGATTTTTTATGGGTTTTAAATTCCTTTTTTTTATTTCCTGGAACTCTAACTACCTGTAATATTTTCTTGTTATCTTTCCAAATATTTGGTTTTCTGTAATGAAATATACCATTTTTCCCACATGAATTATCACTAGGATCTAAGCCCAGATCTCCAGATTCCATAGTAAAGACCTGTTCTCTACAAGCTGACACAACAGTAGTCAATTCACTGAGCATGGACAGACACATCTTTTCCATGAATGCATTTAGTATCATTGCTAAAACTGTCTCACTAGCAATTTCAGCTAAGAAGAAAACGAAGTTATTGCAAAACTTCTGAAAATAAACTCTGCAAAAGACATCTCTCTGCTTTAATAGAGATTGAATGCAGTCCATTCCTCTTTCCCCATGTCCCAAACAACACATCAAAACAACATTTACCAAGTGAGCTACATTTCACAACACACTTGCATCATAAATGGATGTAAAATAAGTTGCTTGGCTGCATAAATACCCTAGAGAGAGGAGAGTTGGTCGTTTGGGGGGTGTTTGGTTGGGGTTTTTTTATTTTCTGTCCAGTCTGGTTTCTCCCAGTACTTTAGGATTGCCCAAGTTTATTCCATTTTCTCACTTGTGTCTCCAGCAGCTGTTAACCCTCTGTGCTGCCTAAGAAATGCTGACACCAGAAGGCTTTTCCCATGCCTATTGAATTCCAGTTGAAAAAGTGCTGGGCATCATTGCTGTTAACTCCTGGCATATCCCACCTAGGTTAGACTCAAACACCATGAAATCACAAGCAGGAGAGAGATGTTTTAAAAAACAGGTACTCCAAGTTCTGTTTAACCAAACAAGGGAGGAAAGAGCTGGAGACATCACCTGGTCATTGATTCCGTGATTTTCCCCATTTTTTTTTTTTGCTTAATGGTTTCACAGATACTGTTTTCTCAGGTACACTGGTGGTTAAAGGATAAGTGGAAAAATATTTAACTTGAGATTTCCCTTTCAGATAGTGTGGCCTCCATTAAGTCTTTTTAAGTTCTCCCTGTGCTTTTTGACAGGAGTAAACACAGTCCAGGTACCATCATCCTTGGTGTAGCCCATGAGGATTCACCTCAGAAAATTCAGTCCATGAAACTCCTTCACTGATTTCCTGACCTCTATGCCAAAGGATATTAGAAATGTGACACTTGAAATCTGTTTTCCTGAAACATTTGGTCTAGTCAAGTGCCTTCCCACAATGTATGTGGGAAGCAGATGGACAGGGACACAAACATGGCTGAGACAAATATCTAAAAAAATTCAGCAGAGGAGGTGTGGATTTGTTTCTTTTTTACTGCTGCTAAATAACTCCATATACTGCTGGAAATTGCTGTATGTGGGGGACTTTTTTGTTTGTGTGATTGCATCTTACCCAGTAGCTTTGTTGATATCAATAAAATTATTCTGAACAGCTTGGAAAACTTTGCTTTGACTTGAAAAGGCTGAATTCAGTTTCCAAGAATCTCAGTGGGAGCTGGATTAAGTTGTGGTAAAATCCTTTACCTCTTGCCATGGTACCACTGCAGCAGGTGATAAATTTCACGGGTTCACAGGATTCAAAGGATATTTCGAGTTGGAAGGGACCCACAAGGATCATCTAGTCCAACTCCCAAGCAAGCGCCCACCCACAACCCTGGGAGCCATGGGCACCACACTCCATCCATCCCATCCCATCATCTAGACCATGCCACTGAGTTTCTCATCTAGTCTTTTCTTACTTTTCTTAAACACCTCCAGTGATGGTGACTCCACCACCTCCCTGGGCAGACCATTCCACTGAGAGAAAAGCTGTGAAAAAGCTCTTCCTAACATCCAGTCTAAATCTCCCATTGCATAGCTTGAGGTCATGTCCTCTTGTTCTCGTGCTGGCAGCCTGAGAGAAGAGATTTACATCCACCTGATTGCAACCTCCCTTCAGGTAGTTGTAAATAGCAATGAGGTCACTTCTGAGCCTCCTCTT
>WEKX01012590.1:216692-239756 GCA_013390025.1 Pitta sordida | reverse complement strand
CAACACTCTCTGAACTCATCCATCCAGCCAGTTCTTAACCCAACACAGGATGCTCCTATCCAACCCACGCTTTGAGAGTTTCTCCTGAAGCTTACCATGGGAAACCGTGTCAAAGGCATTGATGAGATTCAAGTACACAACATCCACGACCTTTCTATCATCATCCAGGCAAGTCACCAGCTCATAAAAGGAGATCAGGTTGGTCAGGCAGGATCTACCTCTCCTAAATCCATGCTGACTAGGTCTAATGTTGTAGTTATTTTGCAGGTGCTTTGTAATAGCACACAGGATTATCTGTTCCATGACTTTACCCAGGACCGAGGTCGGCAGGTCTGTAATTACTCAGATCATCTTTCCTGCCCTTCTTGTGGATGGGTGTCACATTAGCCAATTTCCAGTCTTCTGGTACATCACCGGTAAGCCAGGACTGTTGGTAAATTATGGAGAGTGGCTTACCTAGTTCATCTGCCAGCTCTTTCATCACCTTAGGATAGATCCCATCTGGTACCATGGACTTATGAGGATCCAAGCCCCTCAGCAAGTCTCTGACTACCTCCTCCTAGAGTACAGGGGGGTTATACTGCATCCCTACCCCTTCCTCCATTTGGAAGTCCAGCTGTCCTGTAGGCAATCTGTCTTACTGTTAAAAACAGAGGCAAAGAAGGTATTAAGTATCTCTGCCTTTTCCTCATCTCTAGTTACTATGTTCCCTTCTGCATCCAATAAGGAATGAAGGTTGTTGCAGCCTCTCTTTTTGCTGTTGACGTATTTGTAAAATCATTTCTTTTTGTCCTTTACAGAAACAGCTAGTTTGAGTTCCATCTGGGCTTTTGCTTCTCTAATTTTTTTCCTGCATGACTTGACAACTCCCTTAAACACACCCTGACTTACCTCCCCTTTCTTCCAAAGGCCATACATCTTCTTTTTTCCCCCAAGTTCTTTCAGGTGCTCCTTGCTCATCCAGGACAGTCTTTACCCCACTGACTCTTTCAGCAGATTGATTTGTTAATTTACCTTTGATTGCAGTGTACTAAAATCCTCTGCAACTCTTCTCTTAGGAGAGGGGAGCTCCTGCAACTGCAAAGATCCAGACCTTCTGCTCCTTCTACAGTTCTTTAGCCCTTTCAGAGCCACGAAGGCTTAGCTTCCCCAGGAGTTTCCCTCTACTAAAGAGTTCTTTGTGCCAATCAAGGAGATTTGCAGTATTTCTTATTCTTTTTTTTTTTTTCATACTCCATCTCTGGAGCATGTTAATTCTTTCTCATGACGATCTTGTCTATCCAAATCATAATTCTGGGTAGCACTGAAAAGAAGGACAAGTATGTCCTCTTGCAGCCCAAGGGGGAAGAGGAGGGACAAGAACTTCACAAGTAAGGGTTTTGTTTGAAATCTAAGAAAGAAACAGTGTATTTACCTTAGCTAACATCCATTTACAATTTGATAACCAGGTACAGTTATCCCCAGAACACAAGGCAAGTAGACATCAGTTAAAAAGAAATATAAATATGGTATCTTTTCCTTCATAAGGAGCTCTGCAAGCCTTTGTTTTCCTTCCTCTTTTTGATTCTCCTCAAATCCATTAGTTTGGCATCATTGAACGGTTTTCTGCTTTGAAAAACCATGACAAAACTGAGGAGGAGGTAAAGCAACAGGGCTCCCCAGAAAGAGCGCACTGTTTCTACAGAAATAACTCCGATTGATGAATTAACAAAAATCACCCAATAAAAATCCTGTAAATAATTAGGATGCCAAGGAGTGGCAGCTCCTCTGCTGAATTTAATAATGATATCCACATTGACGGTTGCTAATGTTCATTGGAAAGACTTCACATGCCATGTGGTGGTGTTCCGTAAAATACTATTCAAGTTAAATGTGCTTTGGTTGGTTATGTTTTTCAGAACATGGTGGTGTCCTAGGGTGGTGTGTTTTGGCTTCAGTTTATGAGGTATTTTGTTGTGGATACTGGTCCTTAGCAACACCAAGGTCATTTTCTCTCTCTATCCAGAAGATGAGAAAAAAAAATTCAAAAACTGAGAAGCAGCAGTTGAAGAAAAAAAAATTTTGGGGGGGTAGCTCACAGAGCGGCGGCNACTTTTCACACTTTCCTTGTTTGTTTTTCCGAACTTAGTGAGGTGGAGGGGTGGTTTATTTTGGTTTTTCTTTGGCTCAGCCCCAATTTGCCTCAAACCTCGTCAGGTGGTTAATTTGACTCTTGTCTGATACGTGCAGAAGTACCCACATTCAGGCACTCCAACAGTTTCTACTCTCTGATAATAAGATGTGAGAGAAAACATCTAATATTTACAAATTATGTCTAATCATCCCGACATTGTTACTGAAATGATTTTTATATGGTTACTCTTCATTTATCCTTGTATATATTAAAAAAAACACATCGTTTTCAGACAAACTTACCATCAAAAATATTGCTCAGAGCAGAGTAGTTAGGATCTGTGTTTTGACCTTTCTTTGTTTTACAGTACTTTTTCTGAGCAGAATTTAACCACAGGCAGCTGTAGATCTAGTCCTGTAAGTCATGTCGAACTAAAAGAAAAAAGAACAATGCACATGTTCCCAAGTTTCGTCATTTTCCCACCACTGGAGAAAGGTCTTTTTAAAATAAGCCCTTCATGATCTTCTGAATACTCAAATACCACAAGGCCAAAATAGAAGTTGTAAGCAGCCACCATGCCTCAAAACAAAGTGAAAATATTCTGTTCAAACTGGAAAAAAAACAAAACACCCCAACAAAATAGCAAAAGCACTTTCTTTCTATGTTACTGTAAATTAATTTTAGAGGTAGGCACAAACTATAAAAATTAGATTCAGACATAAACCTGGCAGCATACACCTCAAAATAAATGTACCCAGATCACCACCATTGTTGGCAATGCAGGCAAGAACTGATTAGGTAGCAAAGTCCCTTATCTCATAGTATATTTCCCAATACACTAAATCACCTTACATCCTATATTGTTACACTACAAATGTCTCTTACTCTTTAACAGGCATAATTGAAAACATACAAACAAAAACCAACAGTGACAAAAGGGGGAAAACCCACCAAGAGATATTCTTAAAGTACATAGCTTGGATAAAAATTTCCACCAGAAATATTTAGTTTATTTATGGAATCTCCTACAAATCTGTCTCGTTTAGTGAAAGACAGATTCTAGTTAAAAATCAAGCAAGGAAGGACATTGAAATAGCACAACTCACCTAAAATATTACCCAAATCTCAATTTTTAAGTTCACCTATTCCTGGAAATTTCAGTTTAGTCTTTGTCTAAAAATACAAGCAGGCAAATATACAAAGACATGGACTTTTACAGAATGCATTCATACTGGACAAAGAAATGAAAGAGATATAGTCATATTTTTCATTTTTGGAAGAAACAGTTTATTCAAGACTGTCATTCAACTAATCTAATATGTTGCCAATATTTATTATTTGATACCAAGGAAACAAAAACTCAACAGAGCAACTCAGATGATGACAAGAAATAAGAAGATGGGTCCTAGACACCCATATTGCCTCCTAAAACATAACAGTTCCTACGTTGTTTAAAATATAAATTACACAAAGTGGTCAAAAAACAGCTTTAATTCTCAACCCAATGATTACATTGGTTGATTTCCAAGACCATAACTAAAGACCATGAGAATTTTTTAAATACTTTCCCAGCCATATGCATATTATCCCAAGAACTTAAAAAAAGGCAAGCTATCAAGAAAGAAAAATAGCAACAACCATACAGAAAGCACAATTGTGAAATAAAGCATTCAGCCTGGAGTTGTTGCTCTGCAAGTGAGCTTTGAAATTACCATCAGACAGGAAGGTTTTGATTCAATATCCCAATGAATTCTAAGAATCATTTTGGAAGGTGTAAGGGACCACATGTAGAACTTTGGAGCTCTTTACTACAGGTTTGGGGAGTTTCAGATTTCTATCTTTTTTTTTTTTCTTTTTTCTTCTCCTGTATGAAACTTATTGTTCATACAAAATTATTTCAAGCACTTTCCCTTCACTTTCCTGTGCACAGTTACAGCAGAGTACTATTAGTATCTATTTCTGCAGATGCCTAAAAGCCTTCAAGCCACTTTCAGAATCACTGCTATCACCACAGACTTTCCAGAACTCACTACAAATTCTGATATGCATAGGTATTTTTCTTAAACTGTACCTGAAATTCTGAAATACCCCACAATCTTCACAAGTCTTCTCTCAGGAGACTAACTTTCTGGAGAATCATGACATTCTTCATAGTGCTCTGGTATAGAAGCAGCATGACAAATAATTAGTAAAATAAAAATATATGAAACATATCCAAATAAAACTATGGATACAAATTTACAAGCTGTATTAGTCATAATTAGCCATTCTGGAGAAATAGCAGTGTATAAAGATCTGCTATGTGACAAGTATTGAATATTTCAGCAATTCTTTAGGAAGGTACTGAACTTTTCTTGCAATTAATTATTCATCCATAAAACTTTCCTTATTTCCTCCTCAAATTACTGCAGAACTTTCTTCTCCTCAGTGAGATCAGGAGTGTAATCACATGCATGTATACAGTACACAGACAAAAACACATACTCATAAAAAAAGCAGCAACAGATACCACCTCCAACTTTCCCCAGTTGTACATTTGATGCTTGCTGGTGCCATTAAGCAAACACAAAACAACAGCAAGCGCATTCTGTTGAAATGTTTAGCTAAATGGAACCAAAACAGTCACAGTTCACAATTTCATAAATACATTAATTAGAAGTGTCTCCAAATAGCATGTGATTTTGAATTATTAACATAAAACACTGCATTATAAATGACTGCAAATTGCATTCCTTAGTGCTCTCCATGCTTAATTTATTATGCCGTAGGAAAATTTGCAAATTACTTCACTGTTTTATATTTAATGGATAGTTTTATATGTATATTGTTTCATTAAGATAAAATTAAACCACAGTGTACATATTATATGCCTTTCCAGTGACATAAATGTCACTAGAGACCCTCAGACTTTGTCAGAAGGGGAATGTACTCCTGTCATCGCCCGTATTTAATAAAGTAAAGAGCATTTTCAAGTTTCTGCCCTTTCCATGCCCATCTATAATCCCTCCTTCCAGACAGCCCAATTCCAAAGTTTGCAGATGCGTTGCAGAAAAGTTTCCTGCCTTTAGAAAGTATGGAGAGGGGCGGTGGAGCAGCCCTGGCTTCTCTGTCTTCATGATTTGAAGGCAAAAGAATCTTTTCAGCAGTGGCTTCTGCTGCTTGGTTAATCTAGGGGCCATGCCACCCATGCATTTTTGGGTGAGAAAGGAGGTGGTAAGCCAGGCAAGCCTCCTGGGCAAACTCCACAAACTCCTCTGGAAAACCATTTCAAAATATCTGCCAAGGGCTGGGGTGCTACAGTGCCAAGGTTTTTGCTGTCACATCTTTCTGCAGTAGGGAAAGGATGTAAATAAAACATAAAATAAAATATATATTTAGGAACTCCTGATGAGACTCGGTTGGGATAGATGCCTGGAGAAATGCTGGGAAAGGAAGGTGAAAGACACCATATATAAAAAGAAAATCCATTAATTATATAAATATAAAGGCATTCATCTCTGACAACTTCTTTGCATGGTGTCTGTTCTTAACCATTTATCTTCTCATTTGTAAATTCCTCAGAAAAGGAATTGCCTCCAATTATGTGCCTGTAGAGTGCTTGTTACAATGGGGACTCAACTTCCCTGAAAACCTGAAATGCAAATAGCCGTAAATAATAGATATAATTTATGATACATAAATAAATAAGAAGCACTCTAGGTGTGTTTAAGTAGACTGTCCAATTCCCCATTTTCTGAGCACTAGTAATATCCCTTTAGTGGATGTGGATATTCATTCTAACTCCCTTTCAGGCCTTTTTAAAAGATAGCAAAGGTATTGGTTACCTGAGGGCATGGGTTCCATGTAGTTTTCAGATGAGTTTTTGTTTAATAAATATATAACACAATAAAATATTGCAGGATGGGTAGGAGGAGGAGAGATGGCATATTTGGGAAAAGCTATAAATTCTACTTTAAGTTCAAATTTTATTCGTGAAATGGAAGCTACAAGAAGATGCATGTGAGAGAGAGACAGCCCTCTGAGCTATTCTTTTCAAGTAATGAAGATGAGGCTCTGTCAGAGATTGAGGTGTCAAAACTGGAAGTGCTGGAACAAATTCACAAATTAAAGAGCAACAAGTCACCATGACCAGATGGCATACATCTGAGAGCTCTGAAGGAACTTAAGAATTAAGTGGTTGAGCTGCTAACAGAAAAATATGCAGCCTTTCATTAAACTGCTACCATGCCAAAGGACAGGAGGTAACAAATACCTCGTCTCGCAAAATCTGGAAGGTGTGTTCCTGCAAGCTTGATTAAAGCCACAGACTGCTTTTTTCTTTTAGTCATCCTGGCTTCAGAGTGAAGTTCAGGACATCCAGGAAAAAGAGCTAGCCTCAGCCGATCGGTGAAAGCGAGAGCAAGTATTTTGCTGACTCAGCATACACTGATGACCATGAACCTGAATTTGGCTGAGGGGTCTTGCAAGGACTGACTTCAGTGATAATTAAAAAACAACTGCCCTAATTACCTCCTTAAACAGCCTCCTTAAACAGCATTTAGGTTCCACAAGCACCTATCCCTGGCAGTATTTTCAGGATAGCTGAACTCTTGTCACAATGTGATAAGAGGACAAAGCTATAGGCTTACCAACACGGGAATATTCTTCTGGTCACATGTTCACGTCCATTTCCTTATGATGCAGATAAGAAGCTCTTTGTGGTAGCATTCTGAGAAGGCAGAGAGATAAAAATTAGCTCAGGATCTACCTGTGTGAGACATACTTGTATTGCTGTGTGTATTTTAAGGTGGGTGTTTGATCATCTAGTCCTGCAGTGCACAGCTGATGTGCCATTACTCGGTGTGCACGCAAGGACACAGTCCAGCTAATGTGCATGAAACCATGCAGATGTGGCCCCACGGTCTCAGGTACACTCCATGCTCACAGATCATCAGTGCAGAGCATCCACAGCACAACCCTGTCCTCTCCTGCCAGGTATGCATGGAGAAGAATCCTGCCTCCCCAAACCCAAGGCCAGGGTATGTAGACATGTCTGGGTGTTACAGAACAGAGTTTTTCCATTATTATGCTTATATCAGATTGACTAAGGTGTATCTTCCTGCATACTTAGTCTATGACAGACAATATCAAGATTGAGGAAAATCATCTCTACCAGTGAAGGTCTCTACTAGTCACTGACACCATCAAAAATATATCTTTCTCTTCTATAGGGAGTACAAATGTCCAGCCACTTGTTGCATTCTTATGATTAATGAAAGACTTCAAGAAAATTTGTAATTTGAAAATAAAAAATAGACTGCAAACCATCAAAGCAAGAGCTGTGGGAGAACATCTCAGTCTTCTCACAAAAAAAAAAAAAAAAACAATACAGAAAAAAAGAAAATGGGGTTCTTCATCAACTCATGCCTTGTAAAAGCTTTAATTTGTGGCAACTAGAGACTCTTCTACTGTTTCAAAAAGCTCAGAATTGAAGATCTGTTATCTAGGATACACAGAAGAGGAGGGGAAATATCCACTTGAGTATAACCAACAATTTGGTGCTTCAGTCATGTATTTCCAACACATAAGAATGAGATCCACATCACTGCATTGAGTGAGCACCTCGGACTAGATTTTGGGACAAAGAAGTTCTCTTTCTAGTTCGGATAAGAAGTTCTATCCATGTTGAAAATAAAACATACACACATGCAGGAGGTTTGGTGTTTTAAAAATATTTGTTTCCCACAAATTAAATGTGTTGTAAGAGCAAACTCCAGGCCATGAGCACTCTTGCTTGCTTAGAGGCTTCACCCACCCTGAAACCATTTTTCTTGCAGTAGAAGATAGCTATAAATTGGGTGTTGAGAACCTCTGATTTAGATGCATGGGCTGGGGCCACCTTTTACCTTGCCAGTATTGTTTCATCTAGCAATCAGACTGGAGGAACAAATGCTTAAGGATTTCTTACTGAATGCAGGAGCATGAAGTGTGCGTTCTTTCCTTCCACAGATGCAACAGGGATGTGTTGATTATATCGGCTCCACACTCTAACAACTTCAGGACAATGATGCTTTTTAACCCTGGATCATCTTCCTAGCTGGATCACAGAATCACAGATCACAGAATCAGTAAGGTTGGAAAAGACCATAGAGATCATCAAGTCCAACCTATCACCCGTTACCTAATCTAATCTAGTCAAACCTGTTACCTAACCTGACCCGTTGCCATCCTACAACCAACACATCATCCTACCTATAACACACTACCCTAATATCTAGGTCATGTCACCAAGAACTTCATCTAACCTTTTCTTAAACACCTCTAGGGACGGTGACTCCACCACCTCCTGGAGTTGGCGCTTTACCACAAAGGAGGAGATGGACTGCTGCTGTCTTCTGATAACTGTTGGTTGACATGCCTGGTTGCTCCTTATATATATATATACTCATATTTTAAAGGAAAACATGGACATTTCTTTTGGTGAGGGGGGATGGTAGGAGGGAACCAACCACGAAATACCAACCAACAGCAAGTGTTTTAAACTTTGGCTTAATTTCTTGATATTCCTAGCACACACATCTGTGAGTGAGCAGCAGGGCCTGAGAAGAAGTCCAAATCCCACTAGTAGGAGGTTGGGTGGGCTGGAGTAGACCATCATCTTTCATGTTTTCTTGCTCTGATGGATCTACAGGGAACAATGGCATACTTTTCATGCTATCCCAGAAGTCCTTACTTTTCTTTCATTGTTAGCAGACTTCACATCTGCAGTGGCGGGTCTCATAATCTCTACACAAGCCAGGTGAAGGAGTAGAGACCATCTTATTGTCTCGAGCACAGACTGATACGGTAGGCAGCACTAAGAACAGCAACACAGCCCAAAACTTTCCCAGCATGTCCCGCATGATACCACCTGGCTCCCCCAGCTCCTCTGTGTTCATCTCAGTGGCACCTCCCTGCGCCTGTGACCTTGGTACTGTCTGTGTACATAAGTCCTTTGTTGTGTCCCATGCACTCTTCTCAGAACTTGTAGCCACAGGTCAGCTTCCAGCTCTTAGTCTGACACACACATCTTTTTGCATCTTTACCTCCATTCTCACCTTCGGAAAGATAAGTTCTAGCAGATACATCCGAGATCTCTGGATGATCAAAGCCACCCAGTCTTCTCCTGGAATGGACAATTGTGAGGTTTAGGTCATAATGGAAAGTCCTGTCATGAGTGACTTTCGCATTTTCAAAATCTGTTGGAGGAACCGCAAACAGATGTTCTTGCAGAAATGTGAAAAACAGGATATGTGTGGGAGTCATTGCTGGGATGAATGGTGGCAGTCCTGTGGATCAAATAAGTAATGGCTATAGGACTTACATTCAGCAGAAACCAGCAGCTTAAAAATAGCTAACCCTTTCAATATATTCCCTGTGCATTCTTTTCATGGCTGTCACTTCCTTATCCTAAATAGGGTAACAAACATGGACAAATTCACAACTTGCTGTAGTGACTTTTAACCTAGAAATACAAGCAGCTTTTATGCTTTATCACAAATGAATTCCATACATGACTATGAAAATCCAAGTTTTCCCATGCTTGAGTCAAAATCAAGGCCTATATCAGTATTTTTGCAGTCCCTTGGATGGAATAGTGCGTTCTTCATGAAGCCATTGTTGGAAAACTCCACATGGTTCAGAAAATAAATGTCTCTTAAATACTCTGCCGTGATCACTAGCTACTTTCAAACAAAGCTCGTGGTGATGACCAAGACTGCTAGACTTCTACATAACTTCGTTCACTTCACAAAGAGGTGCCTGTTTTCTTTATGTCCCATTGTGGCCACCAACCTCTCTGGGCTTCTTGCAGACCCTGATGGTGTCTCAGTAGACCATCTCAGCTAGTTGCACATCTCTCTGGCTGCATCTGCTGGATGTTTCAGAGTCAGTTCAGTATCTACGCTTTTTTGGAACCACCAGAAGCTCAGTATGATAAGCTTCAAGCTGGCTTGAAAAACATATCTGTTTTCCAAATCTCTAATTAGCTTTTGGCAAAATTTACCTCAGGCTTTATTTTTTTATAGCATCTTTACTGTTAGTTTATTTTCTTCTGGATGAAACCAGAGGCAGACAGGCAAGTGTCACAAATGCATTAAACTCTCAGAAAGCAGAGAGATATGCAATGAAACTGAAATTATTTCTTTCATATAGCTAAAACAGACTCAAATAATAAAATCAAGTTGACTTTGAGTGAAAACCAAGCTTGGTTTCATGGCTCAGAATTTCAAGTGGCTTCAGGACTTCCAGCTATGAGCCTACTCAACCAAAGGCACATTCTTTGTAATACCCTAAGGAGCCACAATATCCCTCAAAATCCTCTTTCCCTAACAGCATTTGGACACAGAGACCTTGCGGATACAGACCATGGGCGCAAGCAGGCAGTATAAAAGTGGGTTTGGGTAAGCCAACATAATCTGTGTATGCTTACCACTGGGACAGCTCCTGCCTGCTGAAGCTAATGGAGGCAGCAGCTCTGATATGATGCCAGGCTTCTCCCCAGCTCCCTATCCTTCTCAATCCAGCCAAAACTGCTCATCTGGAAATTTGGGAGTGTGATGGGATCATCCTAAAGCACTCCTTCAGCCACTGCAAGAGAATTCCACAGCAGATGGACCAGCTTGCTTCTGTTTGACATTGCACAGCACTTAGGGTAAGGTCATTAACTTTTCCAGGATGTAATTTCTTTCATTTTGTGGAAGTCTCAAGTCCCCAAGCTTTGCTCAAGACCTGAAATCTAATGTCTTTTTCTGTTTTCTCCCCGACAATTCTCATAGATATTAAAAATCAAAAGAAGGCTCTAAGGAGCAAATAAAGTCTCTTTAAAGTACTGTTCCACTTTTGTGTTAACTCACAGAAGCTTTTTGCTCTCTCTGCCTGGCCCCAAGTCAGATCTTGCATAAAAGGGAAAAAATGCACTTAAAAGTGCTATTTTCTTTCCACTTCCCCCTGTGCTTCAAATCATTAGTCTTTCTGTATTTCTGTTTTATTCCCAGACTGGCTTGTGCCGAATCAGATTATAATACATTAAACATCCAAGAAACACAAAGCTCTCCAAAGTGCTCTTTCGGATCTCTGTACATGTGTTCTCTTGCTCTTTCCTGCAATAATTACTGTGATCCCAGGGTCAGCTCCTGCATGCAGGTCCCACTCCAACACACAGCCTCACCTCCCACTACTGAAAAATGAATTCAGGATGGGGTTTGCCTGCACATCACCTCTGTTTCTGCATGTGGAAGCAAGGGAAATGCCTTGTTTGCAAGGATACCCTGCCCTACTTTTCTAGGCTCAACTCTTTTTTGCAGAAAGTGATTTCTTCATCTTCTTTGGAAAAGTAGGGGTGATGGCTTTCCAACCAATTTCTCTGGACACATCTTAATTCTCTCATCCAAAGGCAAAGATGTCAAATCACAGACCTGGCCTGGTTGGCATCTATACCAAGGTTCCCCTGAGTTTCAGTGAGACACCTGTGGAGTACTGAATGGTGACAGCCAGTGCTGGGAGAAGTTCAACGGCATTTGTGTTTTCAGAAGGAAACACTGCCCTTAGCTTGGTGTTTACCCTGAGCATGAAGAAAGGTTGTACATATAGAGGTATTACCAGTGGAAAGAACAGATTAATCTTAGGGCAAAGAGTGGAATATAAGACTATTGTCAACCACATCAATATCAGTCAGAGAGCAAACAGAAATAAATCACAGTGAGGCACTATCCTGAGTGTGATTTGACTCATTGCTCACAGGTTATTGGAAATCAGTACTACCAGCTCTCCTATGGACATAAGGGACATAAGGAGCTCCAGGAGGGGCTCAGGGATACAAATAGTCCTCGCCGTGGTGGCCAGCACTGCTTTGTCATGTGGCTGCTGAAGCTCCTGAGATATCTACTGCTGCGGAGGAAGTCAAGTGAAAGAAATAATCTACAGCCCTTGGTGAACTCTGCAGCTGGAAGCACCTGGGGACCACTTCTGCCCACTCAACACCATTATTTCTCAAACGTACAAGGGTGGTTATGAACTTGCAGTGAATGAGTCATTAGAAGTTCTGCAGAAAATTTGTTACTGGAAAAAAAAATGGATATCAGTCTGAACACTTGACATCCTAAGAAATATCAGTGCGTTATGAAGCCATGCTAACTGTCTTTTGATTTCTGCAGGGGCCTGGATACACCAAGATCCTTGTTGTTATCAAAATCAGAAATGTGATTTTTTATCAAACCCTATAACAAGAATAAATTTGTTTGAAAGGGAAAATATTTGTTGTCAAGCTATTACTGCAGTCGTTTCGTTTCTTCTTGAGAAAGTGAATCTCCCTGTCTTCTGAGGGTGTAGGGATAGCAACAGTGAAATAGTAGATACATGCTTCTACTACAGCTTTTTTAGCAAACTTGAACTCCCTCATAAAATGCTACTCTCCATTCCCAGTCCTGATCTCTTCTTCTGAAATGAAACTTGTTTTCCTTTTTTTGTGGTGCTTA
Source organism: Pitta sordida (assembly GCA_013390025.1). NCBI lineage: Eukaryota > Metazoa > Chordata > Aves > Passeriformes > Pittidae > Pitta > Pitta sordida. The sequence continues at coordinate 227,150 of WEKX01012590.1, read as the reverse complement.
ATAATGTGATAAAATGGGTCTATGATGGAAAGAGGGAAGGTTAAAATCCATTTCTACTCTTGCCCTAAGCAGGAAATGAGCAGATACCTCCCAAAATGAAAGCCTGGTTATCTAGCTTGCTGCAATGCCATGCTAATAAAGAAGTCTTTTTTCTATTTAAAGAAGTAATATAATAAAATGTTGGTTCATTTCATTATAATAGCTAGGAAGGCTTTGCTAGTTTCACAGCATAAATTTAGATTAATTTTTTAGATTTGACAATGTTATAAAAATTATATTGATTCTGAAATTATAATTTTAGATTGGTTCTGTCATTTTAGCCTATTAGCAGTCTGTAAATGAAGTGATCCAATGTTACAATCAATCTTATCTTCCATTATGCACTTCCTGGTGCTAAAAAGTGAGATCGATTCTAATTAACTACACTGGTTCAGTCATTTGGATAGTTTGTTCAGAAAAAAAAAAAAGTTACTACCCTAATATCACTAAACAATTTATTGTACATTTATGTGCTGAATTTATATCCAAAATGAATGTCACTCCTATGACAAAAACAGTACAGTTGCAACTCTCTAAAATATTGGGATGACAACATCAGTGCTATTGCTTTAGCCAGGGCAGCACATTAAATATTTTCAGGGTCCACTTGAGGTTTAAGAAGCAAAGCAGGGTCAGCAGAAAAAAATTTCTCCGTAGCACAGGCTATAAATCTATATGTACATTGAAAGCGACTTGGAAAATAGCATTTTCAACATGCAGCTGTGGTTAAGAGGACAGGTTTAAATGCTGCTTAAGAAACCATGATGGTGAAAATAATGCTACAAAGTCGGCTGATGTGATTTAAATATTAATAAGCTCAAACTTACTTATTTCTTTTAGCATTTCCTAGCTTCCGCTGGCACTGATGCACTGAGAATCTGGTGAGACTGCTGGTAGAGTTTTTGATGGTCGCTTTGCCCTGTGCCACTCTCAAACTCTGTAGGCCACTAGCCTTCTAATGAACTATTTAGAGGGTAGCATAGTTGCAAGGTAATGGGTGGGATCCTACCTGAAATTAACCTGAAAGTCTGGTGAACTCCTAGAGAGTAAAGTGGAAGTCAGAAAGGTCTGCACACTGGTTTTAAAACAAAGACAGCGAAGGCTGACCTCAGATAAAACTTGGGGGGAAATATACATTGCCTGTATTCCTGGTATGCTTAAATCATTCTCCTAAGTTAAACACTATTATCTCAAGTACAAGTCTGGTACTTTTCTCATCTATAATGCTTCTGCATGGAGTCTTTTCTAACTTATTTCTTGCTTTGCCCTGCTATGGCTTCAAAGTGATGCTGCATATTACACCCTCACCACTAAACCAGCTCATCTATCTGCCACGTTCAGTGCAACTTAGAAATGATCTGCACTTGCTCTTCCAGTCACTGCCACTACATCCTTTTGTGTGGAGTAACATGTTGGGGAATGAGTCAAGAATAAGAAATACAACCCTGACATCCTGCTGTAGCATATTTCTTGACCTCCTCCTTTCCTACACCCTCGCACATGCTTTGTTCCTGTCCTCCTAATGCCATCATCTTACTAAGAAGCCAAATTGCTGAAAAGAACCATGAAAAGGTCCAGTAACTTTAAAATGTTTCGTTTGCTCTTGCTTCTTTGTATTTGTTGTTTGGGGTTTTTTTTAAGATCTCGTCCTTGGTCATTCAATGGAAAAAAGATCAGAAAATTACTGTGAGCCCCTGTGTCTGTCCTCTTTTGAGCTGAAAAAGCATCCTGGCAAGGGGAGGAAAAGTCCTGCAGTGAAAAAAATCCCAGACTGGATGTCAGGTGGACCAGCACTGTATTTCCCTGTGGCCCTCAAGTATTGCTGCCAGTTGTCATGAAACCTGCCAATAATTCTTAGGAAAGGGAAATCTCAGAACCCCATTTCTTGATGGGCTCCTTTTATCCTTTCCTTGAACATCTCAGTACTGAAGAAGTTCTGGTTCAAAAGATTGACTTTGGATTCTGTGGAAAGCCACTGAGGAAATTACCCTGGATGATGCTGGATACTTTTGCATGGCAATATAATTTTTGCATTGGTAGTTTGTTACCTATTTGACAGGCAACTGCTTGGCAAGTAAAAACCTTGATTTCACTCTTCCTGCTATTGCATTTGTATTGCACACCATCATTAAATATTTGTGATGTTGTAAGAAGCCCTTGGGAGCCTGATCCTCCACTGCCTCACACCTCATGTAATCATTTACATCAGTGCAAAGTGAGTGCAAAACACTATCACACATCTGAGTGCAGAGACATCCCACTCAGGCTGTGTTCCACCAGACAGGGCAATGAAGGATGAGGCTGAAAAGCATGAGAAAGTGTCTGAGGTTAACATACAAATACCACTCATCTGCTCACAAGGCAAACAACATCGGTTCAGCTTTATGCTTGATGCCACTGGCAAAGCAAGAGGAGAGACAGACTCCTGCTTGCCTCACTGCAGGGCCCCCAAGTTTCCTGAATCTCACAAGCTGCTACAGGCACTCTTTAACCTGATCCTACCACAGACAGTAGCACACAAGAGGTGTACCCTGCCCATGGTGCTTTGTGGGGTGGCAGGGGTTTCCTTCTGCTGCAGTCCTGGGGAATGGCTGGAGTGTGCCAGTTTCCCTTCCATGACCAGATTTTCTCCCAGCAGAGCAGGGCATCTCTCATCAGGTGTATTTCTAGGTATGAAGTGGGCATCACCAGTAGGGCTGCAGATGGGGACAAGCCAGGTCTCCAGGCACCTGAAGAAGATGGCTGGGGGTGATTTGGAAGAAGACTGTGATGCATGGCCAATGTCAACTGGAAAACAGAGTGGGAGCAGAACAAGGTGAGAGATACTGCAAAAGAAAGGAGGTGACATTTCTGCAGAAGAACTGCTTTTGTTTCTTTCCCATTTCACAGGCAGCATGTCTATTAAATGTGGCTTTTGCTGCCAAAGGACTTGTCATATTACATTAGGTTTAGCAACTTCTGCTGTGGCAAAGTGTGCAGCGTCTCCCTTCACATAAAGAAAATATTTTCACAAGTCTGTTCAACCTGCTAACTGTGATTACAGACAGTTGGCCCCTGACATGACATTTATTGCTCCAGTTTCCAAGTAAGAGCCTCACAGCACTGCCCAGCCAGCTACCTGAAGAGCACATATGTGTGTGGAGACCTTAAACAAGTTTCTGCTAATGATTTCATTTTGTACTCTTTTAGTAGCTCTTTAGCAGCTTGATGGAAGAGATGACGCAGGAAAGTAGTCAAAACCCCCAAGAACCTAAAGAGTATGTGCCAGCCCCCTCTTTTTATGCTTACCTTGAAATGTATGACATTATATCCATTTGGTGATGCAAGTGCTCTTTGCATGCGTATTTCTACTCTGCTCAGCAATATTCGTCATAACTGGGAATTACTGCAATTGTGTATCTCTACTTCAGAAACAATCTCACGCAGAGCGAAAATAAAAGACAGTAAGATACAACACCAAAACTAGGAGCACAACATGTGCTGACAGCAAACACAAACAGAAGGTTGACCTAGCTGGGTCTCTACATCAAGGAGTCCAAGAGATGCCTGTCCAGAGGAAAGTCTGACGTGAAATCAAAACAAATGAACACAAGAAAATCCAAAGCAGAGAAAATGAGCAAAGCACATACTTCCCTGTTCCCCCCAGGAGATGCTGATCATGACTACAGCATCTACTGGAAACAACTGTCAAAAGACCAACTTCTCCATCACTGCATCCAGTAACTGTGCATGCAATCTATGTCAGTATAAACTGTGCATGCTATCTATATATTTTCTTGTCATTTGTGAAGAAAGAAAGCATAATGAAAGCTTTGTCAGTACAAGAAAGTGTCATCTGGCAACCATTTGGTTATTCATGATTGGGCATTTGGGTGGGATGGGTTGCTTTAAATTGGATTGGTTATTTCAAATGTTTTGTATAAGTTTTAATATTTTAAAAATACATTAGGTGGCCTGGCTCTTCACCTTTGCTTTCCTTTCCTGCACAAGACATTTGTAGAGACTAAATTCTTACATGACTTGCCCTATTCTGTCTTACTTTTTGGCAGGTCACTTTGATCTATTCATCTCCAAACAGAAATTAAGCTTTGGCCAAGGGAGAAGCAGAGCAGAATGCAGCTTGCTACAACAGCTTGTAGTGAGTTGGAAAGAACTCTGTGTTATAGATGGGAGCTGATCAAATATCTTTTTTTCCTGTTAATTTCACTCTCTTATTTTTAAACTTGTATGTGTGTCTGCCAGCAGCACTGCTTCTTGTTGTAATATTCCTATTAAGCAGGTGGATGAATTGTGAGCAAATGGAATTTAGTTACATTTTTTTTAAGGGTATGCTCTTCCTCTATATCTTCTGCTGGATTGGGAATTAAACTGATTCTATGACATCAGTCTGAACATTTTCCCTCACAGTTCCATTTTCTATCATGTCAGAAAGTTATTTATGAAAAAAGGCCATATAAGATTTAATTTGAGATGGACTCTCATAACTTCTTTTGTTGTAGTTGTACCTCACTTGACAATAAAATGGCTCATGTCCAGAAAGGATGAAGTGGGAATTATGCAGCTTTCTTCTGTCTTCCTCATTTGTTCTCACTCCATTTTTTTTTTAATTTCTCTTTCAGTATCTGCTTGTGTCTGAAGTGGGGCTGGGTAAACAACAAGAGCTGGGGGTCAAAATGCAGGGATGGAGAGCTCACACTCTGAAACAAAAGCATTTCTCCTCCTCTTTATCTCTCCGTGGTTCAATTGAAGAAATAACCTCAGAGCAGCCCACTCTAATGCCGAGACTCTCTCCTGGAGATTTCTAATGTATTGAAGTAAAAACCATTTCCCAAGGCCCTCTGTAAGTCCTGAGGGATTTTTCGTGGTCCAGTCTTGGTTAAAATAAAAAGCATATTCGCGAGCAATGAATAATCCTTTGCCTGAATGTGACATGCTGTTTGGAAAGTTTGTGATCTGGTACACTAACTCTCTGATTTGTTTGGCCTTGTGAAAACCTTTTAAGCAGGCTCCGGAAATTCACCCCCGAAGACTCTTCTAGGGCTTGTATTTTTTATTTTTCTCCCATTTCCTCAAATCTTTCCCTTGTTTCTAAAGAGTGCCATCGTCCGTTCCTGAGCCCTCAAATCCAATTACCAAACAATGTACGAATATATGGCTGAGAGTGGTCTATGGGAACAGCTGCAAAATTGCTAATATTAGGTCTAATTTAGCTACAATAAATTAGCAAGTGTGTGGAAGCAAAATGATGACAGCATAATTATAACAAAAGTCGATGTGTTGAAGTATATGGATGACAATACATAATAATTTTAGCGAAAAAACACACGAAATGAAATGCATGCAATGAACAGACGGGACTAATAGCTCAGACACATATACTTAATGTGACCAGTCAGTGTAAAAACAAAAAGATAGATGAAGCTGTTCAGAATCTAGTGCTAACAAGCAGTGTAGTCTGAAACCATTAACTGTCAGGGGTAATAACACTCAAAGTAGTGAAGTGCAGTAAAACAGCAGCACTTTTCTCGGGATGATGTGCTGATGTACAAGCACACACCTGTGAAGAGGGTACTAAATCTATCCTCGCATTTATTACTATGGAGGGAGGAAAAACAACACTAATAATGTAAAGTATAAACGAAAATAGCAGACAGCAGAGAGTGACATTTGCATGGTCCCAGTCAGCTTGTTAGCTGAAGTGGGTTTTAATTAGCTATTTTCCAGCAAGCAAACGAGCAAATTAGTGGCAGCCATAAACAAGCAGAGACAATCAGGCCCAAAGAAAAAAAAAAAAGATCGGACCTTTTTCTGTGTGTTTTCCTTTTGGAAATACAATGCCTTCATGCTTCAGCTGAATGTTTCTATTAACCTAAAGAATGTGGTAAAGTGAAGACCTTGGCAGCTGTGCAAGTTCCTGAAGTGGCTCAAAACACAATGTCAACAGTACAGCAGGGACATAAACTCCTGCTCTGAAGAAACCTTGGGAGTTGGACTAGATGATCTTGTAGGTCCCTTTCAACTCAGAATAACCTGTGAACCTGTGAACCCTGGTCTGAAGAAACCTACAGTGAGAGGTAAACCTTGGGCTTCATGTGCAGAGCCTCAGGGTGCCAATGCACCCCAGCTCTGATGCACGCTGCCCTCTTGCTGAAGACTGCCCACTCATCCTCAGCTTTTGGGACAGCAAGGCTCAAGCACCATCCCTCACTCTCGCTCTGGATGCGCAGCAGCAGGTGCTTCGAAAACAGTGATGCAGGGTATAGGTGCCACCTTCTCCTTTGCAATGCAAGAGGCACAAGATGGACGATGGCCATGTCTTGCCAAAGGGCTGACTTAGCCAACCAGCTGCTTGTTTTGCTGAAGAAGAGGGGTATGGCTCTCCCAGGGCTGGAAGAGACAGAATGCCGGTGTGAGTGTGAGGAAGGGGGAGACAGGTGAGCAGCAGTGTGCTAAGGTCTCTTTCAAGGAGAAGGTGCTTATCAGTGTGAGATGCAGCCCTTGGCAGACAACATGGATTCAGGTAGTAATAAATCCATTTTTGGTACTTCTTTCATTACTGTAGTATGTATTATTGACTGAATAGTGAAACCTACCATGCTATTACAGCCATATGAACACAGAATGAGGATTCCTTCAGAGCCTGCTTGAGCAAGACCCAAGGTTAAGTAATTCACGGTAGTACTTTTGTTACTGAACTGATTATATTAATAATCAGTCATAATGAAAACATGGCAAGCTTATCCCTTGAGGCAGTCGTGTTTACCCTCTTGTTTCCTCTGATTTTAAGAAATGCTGATGCGACAAAGATCAGAAACCCAATATAAAGGACAGACTGTATATTTGCATCCTATGTTGAACATACCCAAATCCTTCAGGCATAAAACCTGACAGCTGAAGAAAAGTCAGGTAGCAGTACAAGAGGTAGTTTCTGGGTTGGGGAGTTTGGTGGCTCGAACGTTAATCTAGACCTAGGGAAAGTTGAGTTCTTGTGTCATTCTATCAGAGACTTCTCCTGTGACTATGGGTGACCCAGCCAATCTGTCTGGGGATGAAAGTACTTCTGCCCCAGGAGTTTGCTGCAAAATGCTCATTAAATGTTGTGTAGAGCTTGGGTATTGTGGAGAAGGGGCTAATTAGTTGGAAGGAAGGAAAAACAGCTAATAAAAATTAATCTTATTTATGCATCACTATTGGTACATGTGGCACTAGAGAAAGACATTGCAGCAGGCTTTCAGTTAGTATAAATTATCAGAGAGCTGCAGGAGAGACTCTCTTGCCTCCCTGTCCTTGTCTTGTGCCAAGGGTATTACAGTCTAATTAATACAGATAACATGAGTGCATACGCCTACCTGTTGGGCGCTGTTGGAATATTAACACAAGGGGAGGGCTGGGGGAAGGTTCTTAAAGAAGGCTTATTTTATTTAGTTCATTTGTTTAGTAATGTTTTGATGGTCAGAAAACCCTGGCAATGACTAGAGCCCAAGAGGCAATTAGTAATGGGGCAGAAAATGTAATGAGCCAAAAAATGAATTAACTTGAGCAGACTAGGCACAGGCACAAGGGGCCAATGAGTTTTGCTAGTTTATAACCCCTGTCCCTCTGCTGAATTAAAAAAAGTAGGAGGAGGTGTGATTTAACATACAAACAGCCTCCACAACATTTCCTACCACACCCAGGGTAGTTTCTCTCCGTGCAAAGCACCTGCTGATGTGGTGGCAGGCAAGTAGGCAGGCAGGATCAGCTTTTGCCTACAGCAAGCCTCTACCTGTACAGTTTTCTTCCATTACTATCACTGCTGAGGAGGGCAGAGCACTGAGATAACCAGCACCCATCAGATTACTGCTATGCCCAGGAAGAGGGGGCTGCCAGGGATAACCCATCAGACCTGCCACTGCCAGCCAGCAGGGCTAGCGACAGCAGGAGTGGGGCCTGTGGAGTACAATGAGCCAATATTTTGCTCTCCTCGCCTCTTCTGAGTTTCTTTTGGTCCTTTTTTTTTTACTCCTTTGATGGCTCTCAGGTTTTGCTACTAGCAAACATACATGCTTTGTATTAGGATTCATTCTTTTGCTCTAAGTCACGGGCTGATACTGCTTTCAACGTGCACAAACCATAAGCACTTTCACCGTGTTCAAACTTTACACATTTTGGTTTTTAACAGTGGACGTGTCTCTCTGTCTCTGACAGCTGTACGTGAAAATCAGAGGGGAAAAAACCGCAGACAATTACACTTGCAGATACACACATATGGTAACTATGTAGCATTCACATGAGGACACAAGGGGTAACTGTCTCAAAATTGTCACCTTAGCCATCCTGTTAGCCATTAGAATCAAAGATAATGATTTGTAGTTTAGTGAGCTGCTTGACTGAATCACAGAAAAACACAACTGCCCCCAAGTGTGTGCTAGGATGATTTTCAATGCATGCTGCAGGTCTGCAGTGCTTGGTCTTACACAGCCCATAGGCTTTGTCCTGAGGGAGATTAATCCAGCAAAAACCCTAAAGTTGTTATGTGTAGTTCAGGAAGGGAAACTCTGAGGAGAAAAAAAAAAAAGTTCTCATCATTTTAATTCCCTTCTTGCATGGATAGTTCAATACCAAATGAAAAGACAGGAAAGCCACAAAGCAGATGCACTTCAACACTGCTCCTTTCTTCCTGGGTCATGCCCAGTGCTATTTCATCATGGCTAGGGTACTTTGGGGGAAGTGGGAGCAGAAGAGAAAGAAGAAAGATGATCTTTAAAAGAACAGAACTGTTGAAAATTTGGAGCCAAAGAGTGAATTCATAACTTTATCAGCATATAGCAACTGGAAAAGCAAGATATTTCTCTTCAAAGAGGTAAGTCCCCAAATGGATAAAGGTTAAGATAAAGGGGCAGAATATCTGACTGTCTCCATGCAGCTCACAGCTACTCTGACATTGGCTGGATCTTCGGCCTTTTTCGGGTGAAGTATCACTGAGCATTGGAAAGTCACGACCAGTTTCCTGAGCATCCCAATGGAAAAAAAACCTTTGGATCTAATCCAAATCCTTGACACTTTATATCAACAACTGTAAATTTTTGCCTCAGCTCCTGCCAGCCTCAGAATTTAAATGGACAGTACTGCTTAGTTCTTATGCCTAGACTGCTCTATTGCTTTTAGTGAAGCTGCAGATTGTAATTGAGAGTCTGGTAAGGATCTCTTTTCACTGAGTGATATTACTAGCTTTCATGATGGAACTATTTTGCCTTGTAATAGCTCTTTTTAAAGAAGAGTCTGATCTACTTTCCAAATTCTTCTGCAGAAAATAAGTTGCATTACTAGCACAGGAATGAGGTTGAAATCCAAGGCCTTCCCCAGCAATATCTCACTAACCTCAAGATAAGTCCTGACGATTCCTCTGTGTTATGATGCTTCAGCAGCAAGAGAAACAGCTTTCAGAAAGGATCCTGAAAAATCAGAGACTTTCAGCTTTCAGCAAACCAGGGAGGTCAAGCAAGTAAGAGACAATCAGGTTCAAAGTTCAGCCCTGCCTACATCCGTCCTGCCTGGAGTAGCTGGGTTACCCCACACCTGGGCATGGAAGCAATACCAGCAAAACCCGTTCTCTTTGGCTTCTTTGCCTAACCCATGCCATACAGAGAATAAAGATTAATGGGAAGGGTTATTCCGTTCACAGTTCACCCCAACTAAAGAGTTACCACTCATCTCTGGGTTCTTGTCTAAACACAATGGTGAGACCCTTAGGTTTTTATTTCTCTAACAGAGCAACTGCATCAATGCCCACAGTAAAACTGAATTTCTCTTCTATTTTTCTCTCCCTGTCTCTCTCACTCCTTGACTGGCAATCCTCTTTCCTTTAAAGTCAGTTCTGTCATCACTGCTTGCACTGAGGGCATATTAGACACTAGATTTTCAAGAATTAATGAGAAAGCTTAGCAAAGGAAGACAACATAGGGATCAGGATGGCAGAACTGGTTTTTTTATGACAGGATTTTGGAGGCACAAATCTACCTCCAGTTCTCACTGGTTTCAGGAAGAACTTCAAGAAATGAACTCTTGTGACATGACATTTTTTTCTTCCAGACTGTAAGAGAGCTCCAGATAGAAAAAAACTAAAACCTGAGTAAATGCATGCTAAAACCCACAGAGGTAAGGCCACATCACAGATAGCTAGGTGGTACCCAGCTTTGCTATGCCAGTGTGGCCAAAAGCATCAAGCCATGGTGCTGGTTCAGTTAAAGGAAGCAGCCATGTGGCGTCTGCCACAATCACAGAATCACAGAATATTATGAGCTGGAAGGGACCCACAAGGATCATCTAGTCCAACTCACCATCTAACACCCGTAAGGAGACTGAGAGCGCATCGCAGAGCATAACACCAGCCTAGATCCCTCACAGTCTAGCAGGCCACTCCGAGCCGGAAGGGGCCCA
>WEKX01012590.1:125418-206403 GCA_013390025.1 Pitta sordida | reverse complement strand
GTCTCTGTACGGGTGTTAGGTGGTGAGTTGGACTAGATGATCCTTGTGGGTCCCTTCCAACTCATAATAATATTCTGTGATATATTCTGTGAAAATGGAAACTCATATGATTTTCTGTTTCTCCCAAGGTTTACCAAATTCCCCTGGGAACAGAGCTGGGAAAGAAGCAAACATGGCACTTTGTCAAAAAACAAACAAACAAACAAACAAAGGTGTTGAGAAACACCCTGCCTAAACTTGAAAGATCCAGGGCCAGGTTGTGGCCATCATTTCATAGCTTGAGGCCCATGCCAGCTGCCCTCCATCCTGTCAGCCTGCATGGTTTCATCTCTGGGCTCCCAGCTGCACACCATGGCTCTTCCTCAGCATCTCCTTCCTCCTGTACCACAATCCTGGCACAACTCACAGTACAAGACATGGCTGACCAGGCTTCCAGAGGTCATGGTGTCAATGAGTTAGCAACAACACTGACTGTAACACTTGCTCCATCCACCCTCAACAGCAACGACATTGAGCAACAGACCAGTAACTGCGGAGTTCTAAGGAGGCTCCGCGTTGACATGGCATTTCACTTGCCAAATCTCTTCAGTTTCGGTCACATTGGAAGAAGCTTTCCCTTAAAGGTAAATGCAATCTTTTGTTAGGTCATTGACTACAGCTCATAGCTAGACTGTGACAAGCCAAATTTCAGCACATGTTAAAAATACGTACAAGGGATAATTTGTGACACACACTTTCCTACCTTGGCCACCAACATGAAAGCAATTTTTGCTGGGCTTGTGCTATAAATATCAGTTCTTCCCTGAGAGGTTAAAAACAGCTTCAAATGTTTTGTTCAACTCATATTTCAGCAAAGTAAAGACAGTATCAGACAAATGGACAAGTACAGACCACATTCTGTTTTCCCTTAAACTCACAAAAATTGATATGGGGCATCTCTACTAACTTCCATCTCTGCCTGTGCCCGTGCAGTATAGAGAAGGATCTGGCTCTATGGTTTTAAAGTTCCTTGTGGGAACATTCTATAGCAATCCTAGGAAATCTGTGTGAAATAAATGTCCTTGGCTTCTTTCTTCCCTAGCAACAAGGTAGTAGAATCCATGGATAGTAGTCTACCAAAAAATAAAATAAAGAGGAAAAAAAGCACTAGGAGCTATCAAAGAATGGATAAACCAGCAGGAAGTGAGAGGGAAAAAAGAAAAAACAAAGACCTCAAGACCCTAGCAGTGCTCACTAGGCAAAGTGAGAATGGAATACCTCTCCATTCTTTTACTCCCATTAAAATGTGCTTGTTCTCCCCTACCGATCATCTTATTTGATTTTTTTTTCCCCTGGATGCGTTTCTGTGATAATCACTGAAAAACCAAGAATAAAAGTCCATTTGGTCTCCTGAGCCTTTTTTTAAATTCAACAGAGCAGAGGGAAGAAGGAGGGCAGATTTGTATTTTCTGCTTGAGTCTTAGATCTTCCTCTAGTATGTGGCAACCCTGCATGATTTCAAACAAGCTCATTAGGTGCTGAGTTAAAGGTAACTATAATTAAATTCCATTTTCTATCTACTGCCATGGTGCATAGGCTTACAGGCAGCCAGGTCCTTGTCACCTTTTCTGTGTACTTGTGGCTAAATATGAATATTAATGAACTCTCAGTTCTCCTCACCCTCCCCTCTCACAATTTATTCACAACTAGTCTGTCTTTTTGCAATGAAAGAAGGGGAAAAAAAGCAAAATGTAATTAGTTTCTCCGTGAGAAGCTCTCAGTCTGCTCTGGCATCTATGACTGAGCCTCCCACTTTTCTAGTGGACAGTGTACTGATGAAGAAAAGGATCTCTAATAAAACAGGGATCTGAATATCTTCTGAAGCCCTGACAACCTTCTGAGAGCCCTGGAATGAAAATAAGATTTCTTGCTCGCATTACTGACCATGTAACTCTGAGATGACTTTGCCCTGCCTAGAAATGTTTTGCCCAGCTTGTGTCACACATTTCTTGATTGAAAATCTGCAGATTCTCAGAGGAAGCAAGAACAGAGGGTTTGGTCCAAAACTACGAGAATAATGACATCTACTCTCTGCCAAGCCATCACTTCTCCAGAGCTTGTAAATTAGCTCTAATACTGGAGTGGGAATCCGTAGTTATCAAGCCACATCCTTGCCACAGACCACCAACACACCAGTTCCCTTGGGCACACTCTCCTCTCATCACTCCCAGAACAGGTAAAGACCCCCACACTAGGGCACAGTGAGTTGGTGTGTTCTACCATGGGCTGATCCCAACTGGAGAGACAGAGGCAGAGACGAGATGTCACCATAGCCTGTCACCTCCTTCCAAAGTTACACTGTCTCAGAGAATCAATGCTGGTGAAGCACTTCTCCACCAAGGAGAGCAGAAGAACCTGCAAGGGAAAAATGACCACAGGACTGGGCGCCCTGACACCAAATGGGAGAGGAATTCAATGGTGAGGGAAGGACACCAAGAAGGCAGCTTGAAACACAAATGGTTGTCCCACTAGATTTTTGGTTCCAACCCCACTGAGCACTATGTTCACTAGGGCTCCGTGAAGCAAGAGCTCCCATTTCCTACCTCCTCCTCAAACCCATAAAAAGTGCTGGTCACAAGGGCAGCTATGAGGACCCTCACAGTGTGACGATTCATGATCAGGCAAGTTAAATGGGCTTGTTCATAGCACACACAGGCACACCATCAGCTCCCTCCAAACTGGCACGCATGTTGCTGCATCTTGTGCTCTAGAAACACGCCCCAACCACCAACCCCACCCTTACGGAATGGGTCTGGCTTTGGATTGAAGGGTGTTCCCCAAAATAGAAGACAAAACGCTGCTTCCAGCCTTCTCCAAATTATTTTATATTAATAATAATATGCGTTAGAAATTAATTCCCTTCAACTGTGTTCACACCTCGGTGGTGTTTACTGACTGAAAACATGCTGGCAAATGTGTTTACTGAAGAAACATTCCCTGCACTGGCAAATTTTAAGCAAATATTTGTGGTAAGCCATTTTCAAAATTGCAAACCCAAATATTTATCCCAGAAAAAGGATTCTAGAAGTCCACTCACAGGACAGAAACATACCACGCAACCTCTGTCTCCAGCCAGCCAGACAGACTCCCAGAAACTCCGCAGACAAAGAATCCTTCAGAGGGGTATTGAGGGCAGCTGATAAAATCCCAACTTGCTTACAAGTAGACCAAAACCTGAAGGAGAGGAAGGACAAAAATTTATGAAGCTAGCGACTTATGGCAGTTATTTGCTCAGTGTGCTTATCACATTTGCTGAATGAAGTACACTTGAAGCCTGACACAGTTCCACCGAGGCTGAGGTGACATGGGATTTATTCCCTTATGTTTCTGTAGCAAACTAAAAGCAGCAGTGCTCACTCAGATTGTGTTTTTACAGGCTATGCCCTTAGAAGCGTGAGCAGCTATACAGTGGCCACTAGACCTCAATTAGATAAGAAAATACCATGTAGATAGAAAGTCGTACGTAGCTGCAGAAATGCCCTTATTTCTGCATAAACCAGAGGAGAAAAAGGTAGTTCAGGAGGCAAATTTTATACTAAATCAAAACCAAGCATCTATAATATCTGTTTTGTTTGGTATTTAGACAGAATCGATCTGAAAACCAAGGTGCCTTTAGTTGCCAAGGGTAGCAGATGTGTTTTCTGCAAACTACTGCCAAAAAGTAAGTTAGGAAAGGAGCAGCGAAGAGGGAAGTTCAGTTTCTTAAACATGGAGAGCCTGGTGTCCAGATACTTCAAGTCAACCCACTTGCAATAAAGTTTAAAGTATTTAATTCACACAGCTGACACTGCAGCTGATTACTTTTATCTCATCAACAGTACAATGCCCAAACATCAGCAGCAGAGTTCAACCTTCCTGGATTACACCTTTGTCTGCCACCTACAAGATATATGTGGGAACATCCAGAAGACCGACCCTAGGCCAAGCCTGAGAAACTGCAGAAGCAGGATTCATCTGAGGACTTCGCTGCTGCCTCCTCCAAATAAACTGGGTGATTCAGGCTACTGAACAACTTGATCCTGCGCCTCAGTCCTGCCTGAGTTGTATTCCCTTCTTTTTGTGGGCTCACCATGGAGAAGATGTCTTGACCCACCTCTGGCACAATGTCTTCTGAGCAGTGCACAGCTCCTTCCAGTTCAACACCTTGATGGGAGGGCAAGAGGAAATGTATCTCTTGCCTGATGAAAGAGACATGGTGTACCATTAAAAAAAACACAAAGGATTTAATTTTCTGGAGTTCTCAGGCTTTCTATCTTTCGTGACCTAGAATTTCATTCTCAAAGGACTTCCTTGAAGGCATTTTAGACAGAACTACACATAAAAAGCCCAAATGGCTGACAAAAGATCAATATGTAGTGGTTTTCCCAACGAGACCTGTGAAAAATTGAATTTTTAACATGCACTTTTAACCCCTCTCAGGCTCCCTTTCGCATTAACTACCACATAGCATATGGTTCTAGCCATCAGAAGAATTAAACAAGTATCTATGAAGATCATGAAGCAGTAAAACCTGCAATAGAGATTAAAATCTCTGGAAACCTGTAAGTGGAAAAGCTTTAGAACAATGCTTCACTGCAAATTGCAAAACAAACAGAAGATAATGTTGTTTTAAAGCAGATGAGAATATAAAGAGACTGTGAAATTGTAGAAGAATTTATTATCTATATAAGGCAGAGGAGTTGATCAAAAAACATTGGGAGGGCTGACCTATTCTTGTCAAGGGAGAAGAGCCTGCTAGGGTTAAATAACTCTTGAGGCCACAATAAGAGTTTGCCAAAAAAGAAAATTTCCTGGTCTGGACCAGCACTTTCACTCCTCTAGCAATGTAAGCGCTGTAAAAATCTCAATGCACTTAACTGGGGAGCAGAAATAAAGAGTTTGGAGCTGAGAGAGTGGGTGCAGACGGCAGGGCAATTCTTGCTATTTCATGAACACACCATGAGTAGCCATATGGGATGGAGAGAAAGGTTTGCATTTACCGGATGGTTTCCAGAGGCAGTCACAAGTCAGCAGACATGATATCTCCACAAAGGCCACATTTGCCCTAAATTCTTCTGGGAGGGAGGCAGAGTCTGGCCCCTGCCTATTGCCCCTGGCACAATCTCACATGAGAGAGAGCAATCCAATATGACTTGAAGTGGCATGCTGTCAGACAGAATCCTGTATCATCTGTGAGGACACCCTCTGAACCACTGCATGGCAGAGAGCGTCTGGGTCTCTGTGGATGATGCTCAGCTGAGAATTGCCCTTGTCCTGTTGTCCCTGGGGCCGGAGATGTGCACAAGCATGTCTTTCTGAAGATTTTGCAGGAACCTCTACACCAGTTGTACTGCATGAAAATTCTTATATCAGAGTACTGTACAGGTTGCTAATTCCTAAATTTACCAAGACTGAGAAGGAAAAGTCGTGGTACGTAAGTGATGTAAAAGTCACAAAAACTCCCTTACTGGAATGTCATAAAAACCATATTTTAGCTCCCTATAAAGGCTCCCAGCATTGTAAAGCCTTCTGTGTATTAATAAGCTTAATTATTTGTGATTCTATGAAGCCTATTCATTAACATGACATAATTAATGGAAATTTCAGTCACTATGGTTGCACCTACATTACCTGCTAAGCTATCTACCACAGGGTCTGGGGAACCTGGGGGATTGTGGTGTACTCTGCTCTCACCTGACCTCATTTTCACTCGCAGACATTAATGTGCACCAGAGTTTCATCCTAGGAAAACATGTCCTGAGGCTCAGGAACCCAGAAGTGCTGCTGCATTATGTAATATGCTATATGTAAGGCATTAAATCTTATCAACTGCCCTACAAGGCCAAGGAGAAAGGTGGTCTCTCAAAAACACCTTCCATTGGAGGCCAGCCAAAAGAACAAAAAGATGTTTTCTTTATTGTTCCACAAAGGACAAATGCTATTGAAAAAGGAGTAGTCAATAACAGGAGTAGCAATAGAAAATACTTTCTGGCATAAAACTACAAAGCAATATTTACAGGAAACTGTGCATTAATTTAGACTTTTCCTTGGTGTGAGTCCAAGCTTCCACCTCTACCCCACCAAGGCTGATGGAAATGGACAGCACCAGCTATTCAAGAAGCTCTTGTCTTCTGAGAAAGAAAAATTACAGGAAAAGTATTTATATCAGCGCAATAATTCCTTTGGCTCTTCTCCCCTCTTCTCAATCCTGGCTGTTAAATAGATCACTCTAGGTAGGAAGTTCCTCATACAAATTCCTTACCTATACACTACTGCTGACTGTTTGATGGTGCTGTCACCTCCCTATGCCACAATTGTTTTTCAGAAAAAAATGCAGGTATTTTTTCTGATGACATACCATTTAAAAAAGACAACAAACCTCCAAATTCAGAAACAGCAGAAAACCATCATTCTGTGACCAAGGACCACAGAATGCCTGAGGTAGGAAAATACTATTTATTCTTGTAATGGATTTTATGAACAAATCAAATGAGGCAAGATGTTTCTGAAAATTTGATCATTCATCACCAAGGCCTTTTTCCATCTTGCACTCATCAGTTCTACTACCTGCCACTGCTGGAAATACGTCCTGTACATAGAAATAGATATAACACACACACACACACACACTTACTCATATGCCCAGACTCCAAGCAAGTGCTCGGCCTTCTTTGGAGAGCAGAGATTTATAAAGATGCTAGGAAAATTTAATCAGTCATTTTTTTTTGCTTTTCTTTTAATAAAAACCTACTGCAGCTATTGAATGTGAACTTTTGCCTATTTCCTCAATGTTGGACTTAACTACTCTTCTTTTTTCTCCACCTCAGAAATAGACTTCATAAAGCTCCGAAGGATATGTGTCGTATTTCTCATGCTTGATTTTTGTCAGTCAGAATGGCAATAATTTTAGAGTAACAGAGATATAAAAAATCCCAGAGGCTTGAGTGAGCTGATAACTTAGACACCTTCAAGCATTTTCTGAGGGTTTGGGAAAGAAGATGCTGTGGTAGCAAAAAAAAAAGATGGTTTTAATTCTGGCAAAGTTTTGCACGTGTGTATACATGTTTGTATATGCGTTTTAATGTCATGAAATACCAGAAAGAAGCTTTGGGGTTTGTGGGAATAAATTTTCAGCATTTTTGCTCATTTAAGGGAGGGCAGCCAAAAAAAGTCTATTCACAGAAGCTTGGCAGCAATCCCTCACAGAGACAAATAAGTACATTACAAGATAGTGCTGTTCCCTTTCCACTGTACAGCAATGTAGGATTTCACACTCTGTTCACATTGCAGAAGATTGAATGAAATTTATCAGTGCTTGAAAGGATCATTAAAAAAAAAGAGCAAAACCCAATCCTTGCTGTGTAAGCACTCGAGGTTATCAACTGCTGATGTGGGGAGGTACTGTGATGGGTTCAAAGAATGGAGGATATGTCTGCTGTGGCTGCACTGCTGCAGGCTGGTTTGTCTCTTGATCCAGCAATGTGGTCAGTCCTGGAGTCACTCCATGGCTTGCCCCTGGGAACTTTCCATCAATTTTTAAGACTGAAGGCATATGGTTTTCTGCTATTTGTGGCTCTTGGGGAAAAAAAATAAACGTAAAATTTCTCTCGTTTACTTTTTACTACCCTGGTGGCTAGTGATCAAACATGGCAGTGGATAGAAATGGTCTTTGGCTGTCTACCATCCATCATTTTCAAGCTGAATAGAAGCAATGTTGCAGTGATAAATAATTTTAAAACAACTTATTTAAGTAAGTAAGACTCCAGCTCCAAAATCATTGCTCAAAAAATAAAACCACTGAGGTTATTTTTCTCTTCTTTAACCCCAACATCCACTTGTTCCTTTTGCTCTAGAAAATGCTTTTCCTTTATCTCTCAATCTTCCTTCCTTCCATGAGCTGCTTTATCTCACTGGTGCACATGAACTCCTTCTCCATATCGTCTTACAAATTTTCTCTCTCTGCCTCACAACTCTTTCAGACATCAGTCTCCGTGGCCACACCCTCTTCTGCTATCCTGCCCATCAAGACACTCTCTGGAATTTGTGATGCTTAAAGGATGTGTATTCATTGCACCTTTCTGCCCCCCTCAGAAAAGCCCCGCAGCTTTGGAGGTAGTAAAAATACTGAGCTGCAAAATTTGGGAGGGAGAACATCTTAGAGGGAGACAAGGTATATACATATATACTCAACATAATTCTTCATATTTAATAAAATTGGCTTGGCTAGAAGTCACTCTAGGTCTTCACCATCCTCCCAACTCAAATTATTATCACTGCAACACACAAAGACCTGAACTGAGAAAGTATTCGGGTTGGATTCCAAAATGAGTCAAACATTTGCAGTCATATGACAATACAAGATAACAGAAGTGTGAAAATTTTTATAATGGAGGAGATGTTAATAGCACTGATAAACTTGTTTCCAATGCATTGGGAAATAATAAAAATATATATAAGTCTTATCAAATTAGGTTAGTTTTAAGAAAATGGACCATACAACTTTCCTGGTAAGTAATTTGGCTGTGAAAATACTTCTCTTGCTGCCTTCATACTGTAATATTATCAGGCAGGTTGGTCTGTTCTGGCATAATTGAATATTTCGTTCCTTTTGTTCAAGTGTAACTCTGAAGTGATTTCATAAACACACTCAAATATTGACAGAGTGAATGGGAGGAAATTTCCAAGATGTATGTGTTATTTCCTTCTAGTTTTGGTACAAGAGGGAGAGATGGGTTTGAAAAGGCACTTTGCATCCACTCTGTGCCATTCTGAGATGGAGACCTGACATCACACTTCCACACTGTATACAGAGCTTAGACCAAAGGGTCTCCTTTCACCTGTCAGGTTTTGGCTTCATTTGTGTCAGATAGTCTGGAAATAGCCATACAGGTTGGAAGTTGCTGAGAATCTGTCAAAGCGGGTGGAGCTTGGAATGCACTAGTATCACTCTATATAGTTCAAGAGACAAATTATTGTTCTGGGAACTAAAGAGAATCTTTTCAAGACTGTTTTTTTCTAACTGAAGTCATGCTGATTGTTGGATTGAGTGCAGAGAATCACTGCTCTCATGGCAAATCTACCTTAGATAGCAACCACTGTTTTAGACAAAAATGCTTGCAAGAGAGGTTCCCTCAATACTAATAAAAAAAAGCATGACCAGGACCATCCTGGGGCAGTAAGACCAACTGGCAGAAAACAGCCTGGGTCTATGCAATTGAATTCTCCTTCCTTTTCAAAACACATCCAAGTTGCCTGTTGTCAAAGGAGTGTCACTAGCAATGTTTGTTTCTCAATGCATACCCGATTATTTAAGGCACATATTCCTACTGACACTACAACATCTACCAAATTATAGGGATGGGCCAGTGACAGGTAGCCTCACTGACCTGCACCCAGTTGCTCTCAAAGACAGGTCCCTCAAGTAGTCTCTCCAAAGGCCACCTAACAGAAGTGCACAAAGGAAAGGGGCAGAGGAATTATTTGACTGTAGGACAGCCAGGTAAGCTAGCATCCAAAGGCCATCAGTCAAATAAAAACAACAGTATTAGATGCAGCATAAATAAATATTCTTACAATTTACCTGCTCAGAGAGAGTTAGGAGAAAAGCAGCATTAGGATGAAGGATCCTCAGAATCATGCAAAGACTACTGCAGGTGCAATAAAGCTCTGGAAAATCCCAACAGGTTCAATGACATCTTTATGATTGCACAAATATTTTTTTCCAGCTGTCACAAAGCACAACACCAAAGCACACTTTTACAATTTCTAAGATAAACGTTGGCATGCTGGTTGTCAGTGGAAAAACTCTCACTAGCATTAATACAGACGTAGTACTGCACAACCAGTTTATCACGTAATTATTTTATGTTTTCTGCAAGGATGGCATATTCCTGCAGGTTTCACTAATACAGACATCATAGAATCACAGGAGGCAGAGCTGGAAAACGGCTTGAGATACCCCAGAGTAGGACAAACTGTATCTCAGTGATGTTTCTAGTGGATGCTTGTATCACCTGCTCTGAAAAAGATCCCACCAATAAGTATTGCTCCCATTCTCCACAGATGTTCGTTTCCAGTTCCTCACTATCTTCATATTTTTTATTTCTTTCTCTTCCAGGTCTTTCTCTCCACAGCTTATGACCACTGCTTCTTGCTGTGCCCACTACAAATGTAGAGAACAGATCATTCTCCTCTCTCTCCACTGGAAGGGATGGTGAAAGGGCTGGAAAACAAGCCCTATGGGGAGTGACTGCAGGAACTGGGACTGTTCAGCCTGGAGAAGAGGAGGCTCAGAGGTGACCTCATGGCTGTTTACAACTACCTGAAGGGAGGTTGCTGCCAGATGGGTGTGAATCTCTCCTTTCAGGCTGCCAGCACCAGAACAAGAGGACATGGCCTTAGGCTACGCTAGGGGAGGTTTAGGCTGGATGTTAGGAAGAGCTTTTTCAGAGAGAGAGTGATCTCTCATTGGAATGGTCTGCCCAGGGAGGTGGTGGAGTCACCATCCCTGGAGGTGTTTAAGGGAGGACTGGATGAGGAACTCAGTGACATGATCTAGGTGATAGAGAGGGAGGCTTGGATAGATGTAGTGTGGTGCCCATGGTTCCACAGCTGTGGGTTCGATCCCTGGGTGGGCCCTCTCTTGGGAGATGGACTAGATGATCCATGTGGGTCCCTTCCAACTCGGAGTAACCTGTGAGCTTCTGAAAAATCTAACCCTGGTCCAATTTCCCCATCAGCCTATTTTCCCTTAGAGTAAATAACCTAAATCTTTGCCTTTTTTCTTCTTAGGCTAAGTGTTTAGATCACAGTTTCTGAATATCTTGATCTCCACTTCATCCTCTCCAAGTGGTCAATGGCTTTCTTGAAGGATAGTGCCTCACACTAGACAGGAAATAGCTTTAGCAGTGGAAGGATTATTTCATTTCTTTGGTGTTTGCAGAATGGACTTTCTCCTTTTCACAGCAGGGTGATATTGTTCATACCTGCTTGGCTTGTGATCCAACATTCTGAGATGTGTTCTGGAAGAAACCAACAGTTTCTCATCCCTTATTTAATGAATTAATTGGTTTTGACCATAATCTTGCACCAGGCACCATGGAATTTCATCCTGGTTTTGGCAAAAATCTTCAATTTTTCAGAATATTTTTAAATTCTATCTCTTTCCCTGTTGTGCTTGCAGTCTTTCTCAGTTTTGTTTTACCTTTAGGCTTACTAAGCCTCCTGTGATCCAGGTCATTAAAGACAGCATTGGATGAAACTGTATGGAGAACAGGCACTTGTGCACTATTCACAAGACAAGATTTCTGAAAAGCTGGCATTTAATCACAATTCCATAATACCTATATATTTTGTCATTCCTTTCCCTCTTTTGCTATCAACCACTCTTCTGGGCTGTGAGTTTCACATTCACTCCTACACAAAGGCTGTAATAGAATCCTAGAAAGCATTTTCTAACTGATAACTCTGAACTTCAGCCAGGAATATAAATCTGAGATCTTTAAATTATCCTAATTCATATCTGTGGGGAATCACGTTTACTACTAGGTACTTTATATCTCTTCCAACTAATGAAAATGTTTGAAAATCTTGTGCGCTTCTTTCTGATGCTCTCCATCGGAGTGGCCTGCTAGACTGTGAGGGAACTAGGTTTGTGTTACCACTCTGGGATGTGCTTTTGGTCTCTGTACGGGTGTTAGACGGTGAGTTTGACTAGATGATCCTTGTGGGTCCCTTCCAACTCATAATATTCTGTGATTCTGTGTGATTCTGTGATCTCCTTGCTGAAAGTAAATTTTGTGCACATGGTGGTTTAACAGTGTATTATTTATCTTTTACTTTCTGGATGGGCACAAACTTCCTTTTTTTTTCCTGTGCTGCATTTCTTGCATTTTATTTGATGCAGCAGATCTGTGTGTTAGAGGTCTGTGACACAGAGGTAGCACGCTTTTGGTTTGAGCAGAGCTGTGAGCCAGAAACTCTTTCGTTTCAAGCCTGATTTTGCCGCATAAGCAGCTGCACAGATCTAGGCTGTTATTTCAGCTCCCTAACTTGTTTTAGTACCAGTCAGTGCTAAAACAACCCAGCAGACAACATTGTATCCCTTGTTTTCAGTAAAAGTCCAAAATTAATACCCTCAGTGAATTGCACTCAGCTAAATGCACTTAGCTACAATTATTCTTTCAGGTTTGCAGTGCATATTTACAAACAACATCTTGGAAACAGGCTACCAGATCTTCAGCTGGTGCAACCGTGAGGCTCCACAGATGGCCAGGAGAACTGTTCATGAA
Source organism: Pitta sordida (assembly GCA_013390025.1). Classification (NCBI taxonomy): domain Eukaryota; kingdom Metazoa; phylum Chordata; class Aves; order Passeriformes; family Pittidae; genus Pitta; species Pitta sordida. The sequence goes on along the minus strand of WEKX01012590.1, from coordinate 194,095 downwards.
GGCATTATGTTATCGAAGTGTATTATGTGATCGGGTTCTGTAAATCCTATTTGACAAGATCTGCTATAAAACCAGTTTCTGCACCCCTGAGCTTTATTGCAAAACACCTGCATTTATACTTCTTGCCTCTGCTGAGGGCAAAAATATTTTAGAAGCTGAATCTCTTAATGGAATTGATGTATCAAGACGAGCAGGTGGATTTCTTAAAAAAAAATATTTAAAAAAACCAAACAAACAAAGGGAAGGGAAGCAAAGGAAGGAAAGTACAGCTTCACTTAAAAACCCATTTCTGTAACAGAATACTAAAGAAATACTGTGATAAATCAAACACAGGAAGATTAGGAGTTACAGAAACTGCAGGTAAAGAGTATTAGAAGGAAAAGATGCAGAGCAGGAATACAATACAGGTCAATTGATAAAATATGTAGCAAGCGCTGAGCCAACACCAATCAATACTGCTCAGTATGAACTGCATCACAGGCGAATAACCAGATCACATCCACTTCATGGCACTATCTATCACAGCACAGCAGGAGGCACTGTCCATTCCACTTTCTGCACACTCAGACAGACTGGCCTTCCTCCTCCTCCTGGTGCTGCCTCATGTTGCCATTAAGGCGTCAAGGCCTCTCCACACATTCTCTGCAATCATCACAGTTTGCAAGGAACACAAGGCACAGACAAGGATGTAGGGTCATGAAGAAAAAGTGAAGAGAGGAAAGGTATATGATGCGTGGAGGAATACACAGCACTGATTGGCTCAAAACACATTAGTGAGGGGTGAAAAATAGTCTGAAGGATCAAGGTGCTATGTTTGTTCTTGATGCTCTGCCTCCAGTAACTGAAAAGCAACTAAGAAATGCAACACCACAAATCAGTCCAAAGCAAGACAGAAACAGGAAGAGCACTGGTGAATTTAATGCCTGCCAGACCTTCCGGATGGGAGGTGATCCACGTAAGAGAGCACCCTGGGGCTGTTTCCTCCTGTGCACAGGTGTGCACCCAGCTGATCACCCCCAGAACAGCAAAGGAGCCTTACCCTCGTGTCACTGCCCTTTGGTGCAAATCACAGGGTTCCTCTTCAGGCTCCACAGGCTCCAGCTCCTGAACAATATGTAGGTTGACAGGGAAATCCAGCAAGATCCAGTTATGGAGAAGCCATCCTTAGGTCAGCTCTAGAGTAAAAACTCTTCCTTATCCATAGTGGAGCATGAACTCGTATAGGAAATAAGTAGAGATTGGATTGAGAACGGTCTCAATATCAAATGATGAAATCAAAGGCAAGTCTGACCCATTTTTACAACATATTATGGAAAAATCTTGGCCTCTTTCAAATCAGTAAAAATCTCCAAAAGGCCCAAGAATTCATCCTGAGTTTTGGTCTAATGTTTATGATACTTGACCTGTATCATACTCTACTGTGTCTTTCCCAAAATGCAGGCAAATCTCATTCAAAATTTTTATAAGGAAAAATAATCAGCTGCATATGCTCCATGAAGATACCGCATTAGTGTTTTAATATGCAGCACATTTGGGATAGGTTGCGGACACTACTGTGTGCCAGAAAGGGAGTGCTGAAAAAAAGAGATTAAAAAAAAAAATAAATCTTTTCTTTCTCCAGTTTTCTTTCTTCCAGAGAAGTACTGGATGATAGATAAGTATTTTCTTATCTATGCAAAGCCGCAGAAAACCTCTGGTTCATTCTAAACTCTGCCCTGAGCCTGGAGGCTCCTTGGGCCACCACCACCACAGCATGCCTGCGCCTCTTGCTAGCAGCAGGAGCGGGAGGGATGTTTAAGAGTTGGACTTGATGATTCTTGTGGGTCCCTTCCAACTCAGAATATTCTGTGTGATTCTGTGTGTGTGATTCTGGCACTGCAGCTGCCTCCGCTTGCTCCCCTGCCTGAGTGGTGCCCGCAGGCAGCACAGCCAGGAGCGGCACAGGGGTTCCTGGCATGGATCTGGGGTGAGCATCGCACTTACGCACCTGCGGATCCGCTGGAGACAACCGCAACCCCTCCGGTGGCTCGCCAGCCAATGCCACACGCACAAGTGCTATTGAAGCGGCAGCCCGAGGAAAGACTGGGAACTGATTTCCTTGGTTTTCTCCACAGTTTTCCTGTCTTTCAGCTAGTCCCATGCATGGGACAGCTTTTTAAAAAGAGTGGGTTCTCTTTTTACTGTTTTGATTTTAAATTTTGGAGGGGATAATCATCATTGTCCAACAGATGGTCCAAATTCACAATTCTGAGAATTCTTCAGGTTAACTTCTTTAAAAGAAAACTAAATGTGTTTAATAAATGCACATTTCAAAACATTTCACCTTGCTAAAATCATCTTTTACAATCTTAACTGGTTGAAGCATGACCAACCAGCAAAACAGGTTTACAGCAATCCTAAACTAGCACAGTCCTTCTTCATATCATATCATATCATATCATATCATATCATATCATATCATATCATATCATCATATCATATCTAAACTTTCAAGAAAGATGTGCTACCATAGTGGGGTTTTTTTCCCCACTTTCAGTAGTTATGGTGCTATATAACTTATGGGACACATTTTAATAATACATGCATTGCTTATATACTATATATATAGATAATATATATACTTATTGATATATTGATTATTGATAATACATATACACAGTTTATACCAGTACATCACAAGGGAAGAAATCCTACCACATCTATTTACTGAGCTGCTTGCAAGAAGTCTAATTAACCAAAATTTCTCCCCAAATGAGGAAAACAAGAAATCACAGGGAGATTGAGAAGCGATATGGGAGTGGAATTGTCTCAGGAAATTAATCAATATGTGCACAACCAATTATATGACAGATATTACTTCTTCTAATTATAGCCAGGTATTACAGCAGACAGAGAAGGTAAGGTGGCTTTTTACATAACAGCAAAGCACAGGACATCTGTCACCAAAATCTATTCCACAGCTAGTTCTCTTAGTATTTCAATTTTGACAGTCTCTGATCAAAATCACAGATAAGTAACTGTACATTTCCTGTTCTCTGTCTTTGTAAGCAAACGAAGTCCACAAGTTACTAAGTCTGGAAAATTCTACCCTGTGTGCTTCACTACCTGTCCAGATGCATAGGGAAGTCCAGCTGTGCTTTTGTGTTCATGTTAGCCTTTGCTATTTGAAAACACAAAACAACTTCACTGAGTTTCTAGCATCCATTATTTCATCATTCCGTGTGCTGTTAATCTTCAGTGCTGAGGATGACTTTGTTTTGCTTCAGAGTCATTAAACTAAACTCAGTCCACTCGGGTTAATTTATCACCAGCAATGCTGGCGAGATTTTTATGCTGCTCCAGATACCGCCAATGTACAGCTCAAACACACACATCTATATTTCCATATGCCCACACACACTTGAAGGTGTGTGTATATAAGCTTATGGGAGGAACAACTCAAACACAGTTTCACCATCTTTTACCTTTAAAATTAATTTTAGCCAGTGGCATTGCAAAATCTGCCTGGCCTATAACCAGAAGCCTGCATCTGCACAGGTCCCAGTTGCAGAACCCCTCCTGTAATTGTTAAGCAATTTGACTGTTAAACACCACTGGCAAGAGTCTGGCAGGTATTATGCTCAAAAAAACTCGCGTTTTTTTGGCTCATATGATACTAAGAGACTGCACTGTTCTTCAGACCATCTAGAAATCTGCTTTAGCCATACTGGAAAAAAGGTCTGCTTTCCCCGTCAAGAGAATGAAATGTTCCTTTACATGCAAGGAGCAGAGCCCAGAAGTACAAAATCCTTCCTTAAAGCACTGGTTTTTTTCTAGACCTTCTTCCTGTATTTGGAGATGTGGGAAGGAGCAGGAGTCATCATTTCCTGCTCCCACACCTACTCTTCTATAGAGGAGTTGGCTTTGGAAGGAAGATGTGTAGCAGTCCAGGCTTTTTCCCTTGGAGAGAACAATTGCTTTCTATTTCTTCTTGCTTCACTCTTCTGATAGACCTTTTAGTCAGTCTTTCACTAATGTTAGCGTATCCACTCTAGTCAATGCAGCTGTCATGGGCAACAGCAGTGAAAATGTACTGTTGTGTATTATAGCCCAGGCTAAAATACATAACAGCAATCAGACTAAAGATAACCCACAGACTGTGGACCCACAGTGTGGCTCCTATGGGTATCTGAAAACCACATTGCTCTGTCTTCACTGCTACTGCCCTGCTAACACATGCTACTCATTGCTGTAGAGCAGAAAAACATATAAAAAACTACTGGAAAAGATATAATCTGTGTAAGCACCGAAACAGGACTGCAAGTAAAAGCCCTTAAGGAGGCCAGGGAAATGCTGGCAGAAGAGGTATAGAGGTGAGAGCTGAGAAACATTTTCCGTTCATTTGATTTCCCTAGCTTCCAAGAAAGCAGAACTATTTTCCTGAGTTTCCCTTTCTTGATTCCTCGCCTTTGGTCTTGGGCAGAACAGAGAAAAAGCAAAAATAAGCAAGTCCACAGATCTCTGTTGAAAATTTTTCTAAGTTTTTTGGTGACAAGTGCAAAATCACTTCTTGTAAAATTGTGACCTAACTCTATCTACCTAGAAGCACATATGCTAACCTGAAACATTTGGCCACTGTAGTCAGTGGGGGGCAATAGTTGACAGATTCACCCTCCAGAGATGCCAGACTCAAGATATGTATCTTGGAAAAAATAAAACAAACTTTGGAGATGCCTCTCGCTCTCAAAGTTAACTGTAGGAGGATCCTGGGAACCTTCAAGTCATGTACATTTATAAGGGTAGTAACATATGAATGACTGGCAGCGAAAGACCTGAAGCTAAGCGAGAGGTATCATGCCTTTAATACCTTATGGCCAACAATAAAGCACACAGAGGAAGGCCCATCAAGCCTGGTTTGCTGATTTCTGTAGAAATCATAGCACCATTTCTCTGTATTTTACCGTGATTTTTATTTCTCTTGTAAGTTTGGGAAGTAAAAATTGGGACTACCAGTCCTTTACTTTGTGAAGTTTTTTAATAGAACAAACTCTGAGGCCATTCTTTGCCTTTCTTTACAATTTCTACCCACATACGCACCAAATGAAAAGCTTTGTAGCCATGCCATTAATCTGCAGGTGCTTTAGTGAGGAGATGATGTGCAGGTTTAACAAACTACAGAAGATCAGTGCTTGAAAAATGAGGACTATTATTATTCCATGCCTTGCAGATTATGAACTGATAACTGTGGTCTCCATCCTTTGCTTGTGCTTCATAACTTGGAAATCTCTGCACATTCAGAAGAGCACTCAGTTAAAAAGGAAATGGATTTCTCTGTCTAATTAGACTAAGTGCTCTCTCCTAGCCTTTGTCCTTGTCTTTCTGGGATCTCATTTACGGTGCTATTTAAAGGGAGCCACATCTGTTACAATGAGCTGTCTGTCAACTAAACATCCCATATCAGATACAATTTTCTCTCACCTTTTACTTATACTTTTCAATAACAAGATGATAAATGCAGATTTTAGTCAGCAGTTTTTTTAAACTGCTGAAAGGAAAGTTTGCCCTCCTCTCTATCCTCCTCCCGCTTGCAATATGGCCTTGATTTAGAGATATCATGAGCACAGAATAGAAAACATGGATTAGTTTGGCTTCTAATTTTGCTTTTCTCTAGACCAGTAAAATGGTCTTTGCATGTTTTAATTGGAAATACATAGTGTTAATCGCTCAGTAGCAATAGACATATGCCTCACTGTAAATTTTACAGTCACCCCTAGCAGCTGCAGCTGGTGTTGATTTAGTGTTACCCTGATAACCCTGCTGGGTGGTTTTTACTTGATTTACATTCCCTGTGAAGGGTGGAGGTAACATTTCTGAGAGTGTGAAAACAAAGTGACCTTACAGCTAAACTCTCCTTCCTACAAGCAGCAGAGCGGTGTTTTTTACTATCTGACCTTTAAAAGCAAAATTCCAAGGGTCATCCTGAACTATTCTGCTGCAACGGTTTAGTTTTAATCTACCAACCACAAACATTCAGGGTCAGCTTTGAAGGTTTTTTCATTACTTTGATTTTCTCCATCAGTGTTTTTTGCACATGCATCCAGGAAAACAAACATGGCTCAGGGGAAGGAAGCATACCCTGCATGGCTGGCTTGTTGCAGGTTTGGATGTGCTGCGGGTGCACAAACATACAGCACCATGCTAAAGGCCACTGTGCCACCTCCAAGCTACTCAAACATGTTATGCAGCCCAGAATTGGGCAGAGAAGATGAGTCCTTCAGCCTCACCAGGGCTTAGCTCAAGGCAATATCCATGACCCTCAGACAGGGTGGGAGGCTTGGACAGATGGAGTGGGGTGCCCATGGTTCCACACTTGTGGGCCTCATCCCTGGGTGGGCGTTCGCTTGGGAGTTGGACTAGATGATCCTGTGGGTCCCTTCCAACTCAGAATAACCTGTGAACAGGGACTGCCACAAGGACTTCTGCACTTCTCAGGCTGGGTGTTCTCTGCTGCTTTTATAAGACAGCTCTTTCTCATGGCTCTTTTGTGGATTTAAGCTATGAATTCTTAATGTGTATTTGTTGTGCCCAGTTCAACGGTGATCTGGTTTCACTGGGCCTTCAGAGGTTCAGTTGTGACACAAATTAATAGTAACAATAAAAGTCTTTGTCTGAAATACCTGTGTCTCATTTGTAATGGATAGCTGGTCAATACTTTACTCTGAAAATTAAGCTTCCTTCAGAGGAAAAAACAATTTACTTTATTTTCATCCATTTTCTATCAGTATTTCATCAGTTATTTGCTGCTGTCTTGTGTAGAAATCCTTGTAAATTTGAAGTCTAAATTTTAGTCTAATATTTCAGTCTTGTTTGAAATGCAGACATTGCCCTTCCTGTGTAATTGTCTGTTGAAAGCCAGACTTAACATTCCATATGAAAACCAGGAGAAGAGTGAGCAGAAACATGACTCAGTCTTTAGAGAGGCCAAGATGTGCCTCTTCCTCAGCGAAATAGCCGTGACAAAAGGTGAGACTAACACAAAGAGTTGCTAATGGATTCTCTGTGTCATTTTCTACCATTTCTATTTCAGACAATAAAACTCCATTGACACCAACTGCTTTTTAGCATCTAATGATTTGAAAGGTTTGGCCTTTTTGATTGCAGTAGGATTTAAATTAAATTTTGACACATCATCCCAACATTCCTCTTAATACCTCTAGCTCTAGTTTACACTGAGAGGGAGGTGTCCTAAATGCAGCCCTTATCTGATCTGAGCCAGCCACAAAGCAGGCAGTCTTTCACTCGTTTTATCTTAAAATACAGATACCTTCACTCAGATTGTATTTTGTCTTTGTCAGGTTTAATATGAAGCACAGTGCACAGCCAGAGGGAACAAAATCTATGTTTTTAAACCATGTCCCTTTATGAGCATGCTCCAAATTAAAACAGCCTCCGTTATAAATTCAAAAACCTTCCCACTTCTCAAAGATACACTGCACATATCACAGAAGCAAAGTTCATGCCAAAGGGCTTTTTAACATTTTTTTTCTTTTCAGCTTAGTTGCCAAATGCTGCATTAACTCACTAGCTGAAATGCTGACTCATCAGCCCCTACTTGTCAGAAATGCCTGTGCGCTCTCAAATAAAGATTGTTTTCTTTTCTGAGAGTTTAGATGCCTCTTCTGTGACAAGTTTCAAGCTTTATGGCCTCAAGAGATATTTCATCCTTATTTGGTTCTGGATTGCCACCACAGATTCAGACCTATTGTCTACCCTTTCAAACCCTCTTATGGCTGAAATGGCATGATCTCATTATTGTTGTTATTATATTTTATTTTATTATTATATTTCTATTTTTCAATTAAATCGATTGCTCTGGTTTTTTTACAAACTATCCTCATTTGGAAGCTGAGCAGCAGGTGTTGCTATCTGTTCATCTTAAGGGGGATATTTTTTCCAAGGGACTGGAGCTCAGCAAGCAAAATTTCTTCCACCAAAACTGGATTATGGTGCTATCAGCTCCCCGAATTTTTGAATTTCATCGAAACCATAGGATTTCAGGAGGAAGTTGGAAGTTAAAATGAAATTAACACAAGAGCCAAAATAATGAGAGTGATGCAGATGATGAGAGTGATGAGAAAATGACAGCAATGCAGAAACTGGAGAAAACAGTATTGTTTGGGTAATTCAGTGCAAAATTAAATGCTGGGCAGAGACAGATGATGGGGCCTAAAATATTTCTAGTGGGGGGCAAAATCACCTTGCTCAGTAAATGTAAGAGAGCTGACAGTACTAATTTTCTCACATACATTTGATGAATGTCATTTAGAAAGAGAATTATCATTGTTTAACCTCAAAAATTCTGTTAAATGATTTAAAAATCATAAGGGTCTGAGTCTAACAGAGTCTTTTTGGGCTACCGCTCTTGATTCCAGAACAAACAGTTTAGATCAAACTCACTGCTAGGCAAACAGCATATAGGGCACAGAATATGACAAATTCCATGACATGAAGAAAAAAAAACTCATCTGATTCACTCAAATCTGGTGGTGAAGAGATTCCAGTAAAATTTCAGTTTTACATTTCACTTTTACGTTACTTTGTCCTGGATCTGTTCACATCTAGCTCCTGTTGCTATTTACAATCTTATCAAGTGATGGTGGGTTTTAAAACATTATAATTCCCCTTACACCGATATTTTATGGGCTGAAGTCCTATGATCCCTTATGCAGCTGTGAAAACCTCCAACTTTCCCAGGACAACTCTTTCAGTTTATTTAAGTCCTGTCAGTGCCAAAATCTGGGGCATTCTGGAAGTCTGATGGTAGCATAAAATAAACTGAAGCTGAAAAAATGGAACATTGCTCACTGACTGAGTTAATAAGTAAATGAATTATATAATAAAAAACCTGTTTTGACAAGAAGGAGCCACTACCAGGATTTCTGGCTTTACAGCAAAACTAAATACCGAAAGGCTGCAAAAAGGAGTCACTTCACCCCAGAACTGAGGGTTGGCTTCGCACCACTGTGCAAACACAGCTTTTGCCATAGAACAGACATGTTCTTTTACTGCTTAATAAACATGGCAGCCATTCAGTCACGTCCCACGATTGCCAAACCTTTTTCCCTCCCCACTCAGCCCTCGCTGTCAAAGTCTTTTTTCTCTACCCTACCTTCAAGTGCATTCAGTTCTGGGGTACCCATCCCAGGAAGGACATCAACATGCTGGAGTGAGTCCAGAGGAGCATCACCAAGATGATTAGGGGGATGGAACACCTCTCCCAGGAGAAAAGGCTGAGATAATTAGTGTTTTTCAGCCTGGAGAAGAGAAGGCTTCAGGATGACCTAATTGCAGTGCTCCAGTACCTATAAGAAAGACGGAGCGGGACGATTTACATGGGCATGTAGCAACAGTGTGAGGTGGAATGACTTCAAACTGAAGGAGAGTAGGTTTAGATTAGATATGTATTAGGAAGAAATATGTACTTTACTGTGAGGGTGGAGAGGTACTGGAACAGGTTGATCAAAGAAGTTGTGGATGCCCCATCCCTGGAAGTGTTTAAGGACAGCTCTTTAAAGCCAGGATGGGGCTCTGAGCAACACGGTCTAGTGAAAGGTGTCCCTGCCTCTGGTAGGGGTCTTGGAACCACATGATCTTTAAGATCCCTTCCAACCCAAGCCATTCTATTGCATTATTTCCAGTGACTTCTACAGGGCCATTTGCAAGGATGGGACAGCTACCAAGACCTGGCCCTAAAGGACCTAGGCAAGACAAGTGAAAAATGAGTAGTTCTGGGAAAGATAAGAAAAGCAAGACAAAGGTAATAACAAAAGTTTACAGAAACTTCTTGCCTTTTCTCCTTGTGTATTTGCACATGACTTGGTTGAGAAGAACCTAGTCCACCCTGGTGGCAGAGGGACACTTTGGAGGTGAGAGATGGTAGGCAATGATGGGATCAATCAAAAGCCCACGTATCGTAGAGTTTTTCCAATGCATCTTTCTTTGTAGCCCAGCTGGCCTGCTGGGCTGTATAACTTTTCTGATGAAAACTGCAGTAGCCAAAGAGAGCACGTTGATCAGTCTTGAGGTAAATGCAGGGTTACAGATCCAGTTTTCAAGGTTTCCTTTCAATTTATTGTAAAAAAAAATTAAATTGGTGCCACCAAATTTAATGACAAGGCTACCCTGCTGAGTGCGGAGCCCAGAAAGCTATTGTCTCCCTGGTCTATGTATCCTAGACTGTGCTAATGTTTCCTATAATGCAGCTAATAACCAACCATCAGCAATAAATGCCTTGTCATCTCATTGTTGCACACAGCAATAGCTGGAGCAGTGATACTGACAAATGAACCTGTGTAATCACTTTAGATTTCTTTGTTACATTTCACAGTGTGAAGACTGCTTCTGCTCAGCACGTCACAAAAAAACAAACAAGAGCTATAGCTGTCTCTTCCATCAATCTCAGCTTATTTTTCTCAGTCCTCTGCCTGTACAGCCACAGCCCCACCACTGCCTGACAATGAATGTAATAGCTGAGGGTTTGAGGAAGGGAAGATGAATGGTGGTCGAAGCAAGACGAATGAACCTCTGTGTTCTCACTCCTCCTTTGTAAACACTTTTTGCCTTGAGACAACGAGCAGACAGGGGAAAAGTGAACTTTCCAAGGCTGCTTCATATGGAAAAAGAGAAAAGTAGGAAGGGGGGGTCTCTCATTAGAATCCAGTCTAGTCTATCATTTTCCCTTTTACCTTTTCAATCTTTTTATAGTTTCAAATCATTAACTATCAGCATGAAGCTCAAAGGTAGCGCTAGCCGTCTATGAAACAGTGTCACATTTGACAATAATGCTTTTGAAGAGCTTGTCACATCCTCTTCCCAAATCAGTCTCATTAATGCTCAAACTGTCTTCTCTTTTCTCCCTGCTTCTTTTCTCCTGATTTCTCTCTAATTAGCATGTTTTTTTATTCTCCCTCGTTCCACAGTTTGAGCTTAAAAAAAAAAAGAAAAAAAAACCAAAAAGGAGGTGGATGTCATTTCCATGAACCCCAAGGCCAAGTTAATCAGCAGAATTAATGACTCTATTACCCATTAGACTTGGGGCTATGGCACTTACATAGCAGCACCCAGTGTTCTCCAACACCATGCTTCTTCACTTTGCTCTCACAAATGTAAACTTTTGCTGCCTCCTGTAACTACACTCCCTGATCCAGCCAACCCACCAAGCTCTCCTTTACTCACAGCAGCTGCCTTTAGTCACACCCCTGCTGTCCTCCATTACCTCTGCACCAGGGAATGTAACAAAACTTACCGGCTGTGCTGTAGGGGATCAGTGCTGGTTTCACTGTCACTGAGAGCAGCAGAGCAGAGGCACCCAAGAACACTCAGCATGGGCAGCAATATTGCATTTCAATCTGCTCCTCCATGGCCCAAATCAATGTGCCGCCGCTATGCACATGAGGCCAGATCTCAAATTGGATCGTAAGGGAAGTTTCCTCTCAGTCTGGTATTCCTCAGTTTTGGGAACACTTTAACCAAAGGGAAAAGTACTGATATTGAGACAAAGTAATGATATTGTTTGCAACACTGGAGAGAGAACATGGTGAGGTCCTGAGCTGATGGAGGGTTGCTCTTTTTGTGCCACTGAGTTCTGCATGGAGACTTCAAGCAATTTTTTTCTTCTATTGTTCAAATTTTCTGAATCAGAATTTTAACAAAATCGCTCTGCTACATAGGCAAAATACAGTCAGTCACACTCCCCCGTACCCTGCTATCTTTGTTCAGGAAACAGTGATTAAAAAAAGAGATATGATAAGAAAGGGTTCTGCTTAGCTTGAAGAATCAGAGGGACTTAAATCAGCTTCCTGAGAAGATCACACGATCACAGGTTATTCTGAGTTGGAAGGGACCCACAAGGATCATCTAGTCCAACTCCAAAGCCAACACCCACACAGGGGTTGAACCCACAATCCTGGAGCCATGGGCACCACGCTCTGTCCCTTATTTTCACACATGTAACCAAAGAAAAAAAGCATGATCTCTAGGAATGATTTGCACACCTGCTCATGTCTGTGGCTGTGTAGCCTTAAAAATCAATGGCATCTCTACCTTGATCTCACTAGGAGTGAATTGCCTTCTGGTAGGCTTCTTGTGTTGAAGCAGCACAGCAGGGCATCATCCACTGGACTCAAACCGCCTAGAAGGCACAGAAGGCACAGCAGACCTCACAAAAATGTCCGTGTGCTTCTGAAAACCCCTCAATACTTTTAGCCTGAGTGATTCCTATACTTTAAAGGAAACAGAAAATTAAGCTTTCCCTCACACCCTTTGCACATTAAAGCCATTTTGCTGATAAAAATGCAGCCTCTGCACGGAGGTCAAGAGCCTCTCCCCACAGGAAAGTGCAGGATAACAAACACAAGCCATATGAGGCACAAACTGCTTGCACAGCAACTAGTGGGATGTTTTTAACTACCAGAAACAGAAATAATAGGCAAAAAAAAAAAAAAAAAGGCAAGCACTACGTGTCAATGCATCTCAGAGCATCTAGGCAAGACAGATAACTTTACATATATGCACTCCCGTTAACTCCCTGCACAGCTTTAAGTCTCACACACACAAATCTTGAAGTAGCATAGGTGAAAACCAGGGTCACACAAAATTGAACCCTCCTTTCTCCTGCTTTGCAGAGCATAACATTTAAATGAAGGGGACAAAAATAGGATGAAGTCTCAAAGTGGTCATGTGTGGCTCTCTGCTCCTGCAGTGAGAAAAAAGTCTGAGAGCAAGACCTATTACAGCTGCTGCTTACCATGGATATATTCAATCCCTCATCAGTTATGTCATAACTTCATTATGGTGACCCTGTTTTCAGGTCTCTCCCTGACCATTTTTCTCTCTTAGTACTTAGCAGTGCTGATTTGGGTGCAATGAGATCACTCCCTGCACCACAGGTATAAAAGTTTGTGCTGCATGGTGCAGCCAGCACACGCTAAAGAAGCTGCTTGTACGAGCACTGAGCAAACACCACACTGAGCCCCAGCATGCCAGCTCCTTCCTATCAGTTGTGGCCAGGTGGGGAGTGGTCTTGTCTCCCAAGTGCAAGCAATATGACAATAGGAAATGGTCTCAAGTTGTGCGAGGAGAGGTTTAGATTGACTCTTAGGAAAAAAAATTCTTAGGAAGGGCAGTCCAGCCATGGAACATGCTGCCCAGGTAAATAGTTGAGTGAACATCCCCGGAGGTCTTTAAAAGACATGTAGATGTAGCACTGAAGAACATGTGATGGACTCAGCAGTGTTCGGTTAACAGTTGGACTTGATGATCTTAGAGGTCTATTTCAACCTAAATGATTCTATGAAAATTTTTCTGAATGTGGCTTCATAATGTGGCAAAAACACGGTCTCAAATATTCCTGTGAAACAGGGAGAAAAGTTACTTTGGCAATCGCTGAGGCAGAATAATAATCAGTGAAAAAGTCCATGAGTAAAAACCAAGAAGTAGTCTAGCCGATCATTAGCATTGGCATTTATCCCATGTGGAGTCATTATTTTGCCACCATATCTTTTCACGCACTGTTGTTTCAGATTCACTGGACCAATGCGACTGAGCCATCTCTCCCCTCACCCAAAACTAAACTGACCTGAGAGAACTTCTTTGATTTTATTACCTTACCTTGAATGCCTGTTCAGAATTCAGTGCTTTTTTACATATAGGTTTAATGTGTAATTTTCCAAAATGCTTTCAACAGTAAATATAACAGACCAGGGATGAATTTGGTCTGGTGTGTTTAACCACATGAAATACAGGTAAGGCACCGGGGACATCCCTGAGTTCCAACTCATCTGCCTCCTCAAATCCGTAATAATAATATTTTTACTTTAGCTCTCATACCTGAAGGCCTCTAGGTATTTTAAAAAAATGTATAGAGTAGTAAAAGCCATTTAGTCCCCAATAATTTCACATTTTAATTCATGGTAGATTGTTATTCCTCTGAACACATATTGTTTTAGTCATCTACATTTTTATACCCTTTCTTTTTAGTGTACAACTGAGTTCTTAAGTATATTTATGGACTGCTGTCTTTTCCCTGTACACCTATACACCTTATTATTTATTCATAATCTCCTGCTTCCTTCTAAGTTATTGTTTGCAATATATTTTTAAACTCAATAGTAAAGCTTAAACTCCAGGTTTTGACTTTTTAGAGGCTGTGCAGGCCTAAATAATGTTGGGTTACACATGAGAGCGAAGCCAGTGTTTGGCCCAATCATCATTCTAGGTAGGAGGGGAACCATTAAGATTCACACTGCATTCGGCCTCTCTTGCACACAAACAATGGCCAGGCACAGGTATCAGAAAACTTCACACTCATTGTGAGGAGGGTGCATTTTGCCAGCACAGACACCACATTAACGACCCAAATTCCTTGTAGCGGCAGGTTAGTCAAGGCCCTACCAGCATGCTGCACCATTTCCCAAAGTCCCTTCCTGGAAGCAAGGATGCTCTTGACAAGTCCTTCCCAGGACCACTACCCCACCCTGACAGCACCAACACAGGTAGGTCTGCATTAAGCCATTCAATTCAGGAATGCCATGGCACTAGTTATGTGCTTTGTAATAGACAATGTTTAAAAACTTTGCACTCCTCAGTCTGGTGATTTTCCATATCTTGTTCCCTTGAAGGACTTTAACAGAGAGGAAAACTCAGCATGGTTCATCTGAATTAACTGCTAAAATGGATTAGTCAAAAATGCATTAAATCTCCATGTATGTATTCTCCTTCAGAATTAATTTGGCCTTTATGAGACTTATCTTACTTTACCTTAATTCTGAACAAGGACATCTACACAGGGATTTAATGGAATTTAATCAATCCACTTTAAATTCAGATCATTTAGCTAGCTTGGGTTGCTTTCCTTCCACATGCCTCTGTAGACTAACCTGTGACTCAACATATGTGAGGGATGACTGACGAAGAGTAAGAATTTGTACAGCATTGTACCCATTTTCCTGAGACACTTAAAAAGCCTAGCAAAGCATCCACACACCCTTGCTTCTGAAAACAGCCAGCATCCTTATCCTTTCCATTATAACCACATAAAGGTGGCCACCAAAGGTCCTAAGAAAGTCAATGTGGTTGTATTCAGCATTGACACAAGAGCCTCCTCTACACAAAATTGAGACATCAGGATGGTACACGGAGGCTCTACCATTTTTGTTAATTCCCTCCAAATGACCAAGTCATGAGGAGTCACAAACACTATTTCTTACAGCAATGTCTATTTGCCAAGCTGTTATTTTCAAGAGTTTTACCAGCTATTCCAAAAAATCAAAACCAGGTCTCCCCTGGAGTTACAGGAGACCAATCAGTCCCATTTGATTGTGTGCTTCTGGCAATCTGCAGATCATTTAAGTTGGATAAGAGGAACTACCATGTTTCTCTGACTTTTTTGTTCCAGAAGGGAGAAGAAATGAGCTGTAAATGCAAAACCTTGCCGTCTGCTTTACAGCTTTCTCTCTTTCCCCATATATTCATACCGATATATCTAAGCCTTGTTATTCTTTATTGAGTACATTTCCATTCAGAAGTCACATATTTCACTGTTCACTTCCTAACTGCAGCCAGAATATCACATGAAAGGGAGTTGTCATTTTCCACTACTCCTTTGGGCTTCATATTATAATTCAGAAAGGCCCAGACAAGCCTGCAACTTGCAGGATTTTACAAGTTTTTCCTGCACACTGTCTTTTCTGAAGACTTCTGAAATCAAATGCTCGATACCAGGAGACTCAATACATATGAGAAAAATATTTTTTGTTGTTGGGTTTGAGATGCAGGAAGAGACAACAGTGAGAATCAGGAAGATGCTGCATTGGATTAGAAACAAGTGATGCATAGGCTGTGTCACTGTCCTCTCACAACTTAGCCACATGTTCTTAGACTGCATGAGGAGAGGAAAGATGGCATTTTTTACATTGCACATGTTCAGTCACTGCCATCTAAAAAAAATTGCTTATAAGTAACACCTGGACAAATCTCACCAGACCGCTCTGTCAAATGCAGATAAGATTGAAAAGCGGATGAGTTCATTCTGGGTTTAATGCCATTCCTAAAGCTGTGGATCAATGTCTTTCCCTCCTCTGTCTCTCAATATAGAGCCAGGAACCAATTTCTCAATCTATTTACAGCATGGTTCTGTCCCTCTCTTTGCATTCATCCTTGTCTCTTTGGCTCTACCGTCGTCTTTTCACCAAGCTCTGTACACTAGAGGGCATCTTCCATGGATTATCCTTTCTCTGATTCACGTACAGAACAGTTAAAAAAATTTTTAAAATTCCATTGCTATGTTTTCAGGTTTTCCTTCAAATAGTCAAAGCACTTGTTACTTCTCTTCTTGAGGCCTACAGACTCACCTCTGCAAGGGATATCCATCCTTTGCAGTGGCATTACCTCCTCTTCCTTCTAAGCACGTTGGAATGCAGATCTCCAGCTTCACACATCTCACACCTTCCCATATCAGCTTTACCCTCTTCCTTCATCTCCCACCAAACGTCTCCTCCATGTTGCCACTGACATCAGTTTTGCTGCCTGCTCTTCCTGTAATATACGTATTTCAATATGCTGACTTGTACAGGTGTTTACACAAACACCCTCTCTCACGTGTATTCATCAGTTATCCTCATTCTGCTCTTCTCCACAGGGAGATCCCACACAACCAGCCCATCAGTGAGGGCTGGGGCCGATCTCAGCCAACTGAGACAAATTGCAGTATTTTTATTGCAATTATTTTCAAAGCGTAGAATTGCTTTGCTCTTCTTTACCCTTTCTCCTTTCTCTTAGGCTACATGACTTGTAGCCTAAGAGAAGGGGATGATATATACCTGCTTGCATAGCATCAAGAAGCACTGCTACTCCTGAGAACCAGTTGCTTCCACTGAAATGCAGACATTTAAAGATATCTTTGGACACTGGATATCACTAAATGTTGAGACAGGTGTTGTCCTGTCTCACATAAACACACACACACACAAAAACATTAGGCGGCCACGTAACAAGTAAGTGAGAAGCACTATTGAAGATATAGTTAGCAAATTGCCCTTTTGCTTATACCTTCCTGCAGTAGGAATATCTGTCATTCTTTTAGTGGTTTGCTGCTTGGAGGGTGATTTTAATTAAAATGTAAAATGTCAAACATTAGTAAGAAGGAGGATAACCCTGTGGGGAGTGAGGATGAATCAAATTTATTAGTCACTGAGCAGCAGGCTGGTAGCCCTTCACTTGGGGAAATTTTAAAAGGCAGTTAATGCAAAAGAAAGAAACAATCTAATCTCCCCCTATTCTTACTAACCTTCTGAAAAACACTATCACAAATTTCCACTAATTCCAGAAATGAAAGACAAATCTGCTACCAAGATGAAAATAGCCTCATTTTATGTGTGCAGGACACGCAAAAAGTAAGTCTCATTTATGAACTGTAAAGGAAAATTTCTCTCTTAGGGCTATTTCTACCTGTTATAAAGAAATGGCTGTGTTAGCGTTGTACACATAGTGCAACAGGACTGCAAGAGCCACCAGCATTTTGTAGCAAGCATGAAAACCAACCCTTGGGACTATTTTTTAGAGAATTGTTTCCAAATGCAGAATTTGCCAGTCCACACTGTTCAGAAGCAAGGATTATTTTAGAACCCTCCGACAGGAAAAGAGAAAGTCAGGACGGCAGCACATACAGGTTCCACCTGTCCTCATATGGGTATGACATTCTCTGTAATTCTGCTTTACACTGTTACTCCATCCACTGGATCATTCTCTCTGTTTTATCAACAGAAAAAGTAGAACCTCTGTTTCCTTTAAAAAAACGTTTCCACTGTGCTTTTTACTTTGCTATTATCAAGCTGACAAACATTCTTTTTTTTCAAATTTAATAGATTCAAAGGGAAAAAATCCTATCTATTCGATAAACAGATTGCCTTGTGAGTTATTCCCCTTACAGGAAACTGAGAAGCTTATGGGAACATTGAGGGCCCTTTACCTAATGGATGTAGCTAAATGCACATAGTGAGGAAGTTAATGTTGTCTTGCAAAGAGAGGCCGTGGGTGGGAGTCTACAGCTAGATTTTCAGCTTCTCTACAAATGGATGGTGACATTTGCTCTGAGCACTTCTACACGCGGCAGAAGTTGCATATTTTGGTTGACAGTCATGTCCTTGGACTTATTTCCAGCCCCTGAACACTGTTCGGTCACAGGGCAGGGTAAAAGCACTCCTCTCTGGTAATTCATAATCTACACTTGGGTTGTGTCCTCATGTTGGTCTTGTCCTTAGCCGAACCACCTTCATGCTGGGGCTAGGCTTGCTTCTGTAAAGGGGGAAATTCCCTTCCTTGAGAAGGTATCAGCTGCTAGAGAAGAAGTCAAGACAGCTGTCTCAACAGAGACATTAAATAGGGGATAATTTTTGCACCATCATTTCATAATGCAGCGATTTTAAAAAGAAATTCTTTGAAGTTTATGATGGAGTGTAAACTCTGGTGAAGATTTTGAACAGCTTTTAGCTAAGAGTCCATAAAATTAAACTGTTTCATTCAGCTTGGAATCTAATTCTATATGGCAAAAAAGACAGGCAGCATTTGGGAAGTGGGGGGAGGAAAAAAAAGAATAGAGCAACAATATAGATCTTACAAATTACAACCAAGTGGAGCTGTCAATAAGATCTTGCTCACCATATTGTCACAGAATTTTCCTTCTGTGTCACGTTGGTCATTACTGTAGCACTACATGAGAAATCACTCCATCTGTTAAAAAAGAAAAGAAAAGCAGCTGCTCTCCTCCTGCAAAGATGGAATTAACAAACCCCCAGTAACTATATTCCTCTAAACTTTTGCAGTCACAATTTTAGTCTCACTTTATTTATGCCCACAGAAGCCACCAAGCAATTCTACTGCCATAGCAATAAGGCCTTCAAAAAGTTCATTAATCAAGATGAAAGACACTACCTATGGAAACTGCAACAACTGTGACAGCTTTAGTTCTTGCATTGATGCCTTCGAGGGCTTCAGGTTTTCTCTGGTGGCAGGGAAGGGGATGTTAACATTTTTGGGAGGGAAGCACTAACCCAGTCATTGCAGGAGCACAGGAGAAATCTTCACAAAGATTCAAGATTATTTTGCTGACTTAGCTTGGCAGTTGAACCAGGTGAGTTCCATTACATGAAACCACATAAAATAAAAGCATTTGAATGCATAAAGTGGAAGAGCCTGGAGCAAGAACAGCAGGCTGTCAGCAGAGGCACTCAGGCTCAAGAGAAAGGCTGAGTTCGGATTTTATGACTTGTCATTAACACTGAAGAACACACGGACCCCCCAGGAACAGGCTCTTTTAAGAGCACACCTAGGCTGTATATACCAATTAAAGGGTTGGGTGTGATGTGCCACACTTTTCTGTACCTAAATTAGGCTGGAATGTCCTAGGGTGATGCCATTGCCGATATATATTCCATATCTTCGTTCTTTGGCTTCGGTCTATGAGGGAATTTTGTTGTGGATACTGGTCCTTAGTGACCAAGGTCATTTTTCCCTCTGTCTGGAAGAGGAAAAAAAAACCAACAACCAGAAGCAGCAGCTTGAGGGAAAAAAATTTCCAGCAATACGCAGGTCGCAGCTGCAGAGGCTTGGAGCTTGTTAACACTCTCTCCCACAGCGGCACTGTATGAGGCTAGAAGAGGGCTCCTCTGGTGGGTGTGCTCCAGCAGAACTCTGTGTGGTTTTTTCCCTTGGATATTTCCTTGCTGTACTGCAGCCACTAGATAGAGAGAGGGCCTGCAATTGTCTCCCCCCAGGGGTTCTTCCTGCCCATCTCCTGCTTTCCCTCAAGGGCCTCCAGTCATCAGGACCCTGAGCTCCATCTACTCTCTGGGCACCTGAGAAGATTCTTCTGGGACTGTCTGGTGGAATTTGGCCGAGTTCTGCAGGACTCTTCACATCACAGGACTGTGAGATACCCCAAATTTCCCATCAGGATTGTTTATGTCACAGGACTTGTGGAATATCTCAGTTTTTTTCTCTCATAACCATAGGTCTTGGTGTTTAATACTATTGTATCTTGACTTGTGTGTTTACTAATTTTGATAGTTTATATTTTCCACACTTTCCTTTGTTTTTTTTCCCTGAACCTGGTGAGTGGGAAGGGTGGGGGTTTTTGCTTTTGGGGGGTTTTTTTTGGCTCAGCCCCAATTTGCCTCAAACCTTGACAGGAATGTAGCCTGTAGCTTCTGCAATTCGGGGAACATTGATCTAAGATCAGGGATACTCCAAATCAAAAATATAAGAGATCAAATCCTAACAGTCACATTTCTCCTGTGAGGAGTGAGATCACTAAATATGACAAAAAAAAAAAAGCCAGTAGCACAACCAGGCATGATAACCAGTTTTGAATAGCTGTTGAAGAATGAAGGCTGGTTTCCATGTGATCAGTCAGGACTATACTCGAGATAGTGTGTTCCAGGTAGATGGAACCACCTGTTAAATAAAGCCTGAGGCAAGCTCTAGCCTGCCAGGGGGGACGCCTGATGTTCAGTTTTGTGTATACCTCCTTGCCCTTCCCTCCAACCCTTCAAGCTTAGCTCTAGAGGTAAACATCGTGCTGATGGCTGCTTTCACATTGCCAGGTCCCTGCAACAGCCACAGTCAAAAAACACAGAGCAATTGGATGTTGTCTGGGTGTGTATCACCATACTCATGTCATCCTTACAGTCTTCACCAAGATTCTGCTATTAGCCAGGAATGGGTATAGATGTCCTGTTAGAGGTACAGTGTTATAGTAAGCACAGCTGCTTACTGCAGGGTGGCTTGTCTTTTATCCTGGCAGGTTGTTTCCACAAGCTTGTAGCCACATCTATTCTGGGAGAGAAAATACAAGAGGCAAATGCAGCTCCAGCTGTTTGAACAGAAACCCCTTGAACTCAGAGAGTTCGCTCTGGGGGCATTCCTGATCCATTTGATATCCTGTAGGACTCCAGTTTGCTGGGGAGTGATTTGCGGCTATTCTATGGCAGAAGGAAAGTGCCAGTAGGCAGCATCATCCCGACAATCTGCAAGATGGTACTCTAATTTTCTGAAAAGAATGAATTTGCTGTTAAGTCCTTAAGTTGTATGTGTTCATCTGGTCTGTTAATTTATCCAAAGGCTTTGCCATTCTAATAGGCTCAATGGCTATTGTAGCTGGTAGGATATCTCAAAATAATTATTAGGGATACTCCATTAAATAGAGTATAATTTACATTTTAGCAGTACAAAGACTCAAGCGAGATCAGAGTTCCATTTCCTAGCACAAGTAATAAAAATCTAGTTCCAAAGAATTTTTATGGAGAAGGCAAGTAATGGGAGAAGAGAAATGAAGGCACAGATATTTCAAGTGCTACTTCCAGAGAGTAAAAAAGGAATAGAATTACATGTTTAAAGCTCCACTGATGCATAGGACCTTCATGTTAGTATCCATGCAAGGTATTCAAATAAACTGTTACTGCTAGTAAAAGTCACCAAAAAACTCAAATAAATCTGTGCCCACTGAACATGGTCAGGAATTTTTTCAGAGCTTGAATCAAATGTCATTAAATAAGGAAGTAAGAATTTTTTTCATGAAAAGCCATTAGTTTCCAAAACTTGGGGGGGAGGGGGGGGGGAGGGAAGAGAAGCAGCAAAACAAAGTAAAACAAGCAAAAAACTCTTCCTGGGGAGGTTTCCTTAAACAATTTATGAAACTTTTGGCCATGCCAAGAGAAAGTCCTCAGAAACTGGAGCACATGCTGAGATGATTTAGACCATGACCTGCCTCAAGCTTTCTCTCACACTGGAGCACCCCATCATGGCAGGTCAAGTCCTTGTCATTTTCCCAGAACCCTGTGTGTGTGCAGCTGGGCTGATGCAGTCAATCAGGTTTCCTGTTCCTGTTTTGAACAGGAGAAGAAGAAACTTTAAAGGGGGTCTTCCAACCAAGAAATTCACCTGTAGGATTTACCTGAATGGCTCTGGAGCCCCAAAATCAGCAGTCGAGTCTCCTCCTGCCTACCTCTGCTATATATATGTGCAAAGGACAGAGCCACTGTCCTAAACATATATTGTGGGTTTTAAACACAACAAAGTATGTTGTAAGGGTTACCTGACTTTCCAACCCTTTTGTTTTCACTGGGAACAACCCACAGGGTTTGTATGCATGTGCGTATTTTAAATACCACAAAGTTTGTTGTTACCGTTTATGGGGTTTTGGTTCAAGCCAGCCCCTGTTTTGACAAAAAAATGAATTTATTTTTTTTTTGAAGTAACACAACATGAAGGTATTCGGTGCATCTTCCAGCCTGCCATCATGAAATCTTTCAGTGTAAAGGGTCAGCAAAACCACTGCACCATGCATGAACTTTTATATAGTCATATTTATTGTGCAAATGAAAAACTGTTTTACACAGCATGCCTGACCAAGAGCTTGGCACCACTGCAAGAACTATTCTATATAGCAAACTGGATTTCATCGCAGGCTGAAAGACTCTTAAAGTCCTTGAATACAAAGAGCTCCATTTAGAAAGAAATTGCAGTGTGTAAATATAATCCACAATCAAGGCTCTCAGAGTCACAAAATAGCATGACTATATCTCTGATTACTAATTTAATCAGGCACCACAAGCACTTAAGTAAAGAACCCCAACCAGACAAAGGGAGCTCCTTACAGCTGGTTTTAGCAGGCTGTATTTTGTAATAGGCATGTGAGCACAGATCCCAGTTTGTAAGCGATCCCATGTGTGAGGGGCAACATTTACTAAAATAAAGTGAGATTGCAGTGATGTGAATCACAAGAATCTGCAGACCCAGTCCTGCACTGCTAAACCACATAGTCCCCATGTTATGAGGAAATACAAGTATTGGCACTATTCACACTGACTACCATAGAGTCAAGATGCATCAGAAGCTAGAGCTAGCTCAGATGGCTGAAAAAAGGTGCTTATATTGGAAAGATCCACCGTTATTTTTACAGCTGAAATAAACAAATAAGTACAGTAAAACCAAAGCCAGATAATTGTCTATTAGAGATACGAGTGTCATCCTGGACTAAGCAAAAGTCTTAAGTAACCTACACTCTGCAAAACATCTGAGGAGAGAAAGAACTGGTAGGATTTTTCTGAGCTGAGAACTCTACAAATTCCAGAGACAGTAGGGCCCTTGTGGCCCACCCCAGGGCAGCAGCACTTCCTACACAACAACTGGAAAGTTCTCCTGACCTCACTTTCTCCAGGACCCCGAACAGTGTACAGAACAAAAGTAGGATCTAATGTCTCTGTTCTTTTTAAGCTGCCAAATATCATACAGGTCTCTCCAGTTATGCATTAGGTGTCTCAAATATATCTGTGAATTTTTCTGCCAGAGAATAAAACAGTGTGGGTACGTAGGTACCCTTTGGATTTTAGTCTGCTTCCCTTTCTCCCTTCTCCACCTTATTCTGTCCACTTGCACCAAAACTCTTTGGAGTGGCTCAGCTACCACAAAGGTACCTTCTTTATGGTATTGTGCCAGGCTGCCAATCCCCTATGGACACCTTCCATATAGCAAGGCAGACAAAAATGATACAACATTTGCATTCCTACCAAGAAGTTCTCTGACCAGCCTGCTGCTGCATACAAACATTTTATCCATTACAGTCATACTTCATGTATTTGCACTTCTGGGTTTGCGTATTTGCATATTCACATTTCCCCCTCCCCTTCCCTCCCCCCCGAAGGGTATTCGTGGATTGGGCAATTCGCAAGACCCCCAGGATATCTGTAATCTGTGAATACGGAGGTTTGACTGTATTTAGTTTTTTGACAATATCTCAAAGTGATGTAAAAATATCTATATGGCACATACCTTCTCCCCCTCTCCCACCTCCCACCACACTCAGCCCTAAGCAATGAATGGTTGAAAAAAAAAATCACAATGCCACATAACAGGAAATCTCTGCTTAGTTGGATGTATTAATAGCTCAACCTATTTTCTGATGTAATTGCTTTAATTGTTCCTGTCCCAACTGGTTTTCCAGGAAAAAAGGGAAGGTTCATTTAAATATTAAACATGGAAAATGTTGGAGGTTTTGTTACGGCTCTACGCACAGATGTGAAGCAGAGTGCTAAATATCAGCACTTTGCCTAGTTCAAGGCTGTTGTGTTAGCAGGAATCCTCACCTATTCGTACAAACGAGCGTGTACCAGATGGCTCCATGGGAGTCAGGAGGCTTGAAATGGAGCAATCATTCAGTCTACAGATGGAATATACAGTACATTCCCAGTTAAGTAAGGGGCTCATTTATTCAGATAGATTCTGCATATATGGAGCGTGTCTCAGAGGACAAGCCAGCTTCTTTCTCCAGATTTCTAGCAAATTTCTAAGCTAGGTTCATCCTCCATATTTCTGTTACTAGAGTCCAGAAGACAGAGCTGTCTTTCTGCAAGGGTGACATTTTGCTTAAGCTGTGCTGAATTATAACACCGAACACAGAATTTACATTTTTGTTAAAAATCTTCCCAATCTGAAAAATAAAAGGTTCTCCAATTTCTTTTTCTCTCACTCATCATTTGGACAGAACCTCCTAATTCAGCGCTCCCATCAGAGCAGAACTACATATTTATATGCTAGTTATGATCATTTATCACCAGAAAATAAACCAATGACTTCTTAATGGCAATTAAGACCTGCAGAAGCAACATCCACTCTTTCCATGCAGAGTCTCAGCACACAGTCAGTCATGTCTACCTCTTGTGTCTGCAGTAGATGAAGCACAGAAACAAGGTATGTGTTTTAGGAGAAAGGGGCAAGAAGTATTCTGTCTCTTGAACAGACACCCAGAGAAGTCCAGCTAGAAGTTTCTGACACTGGACTGTTCTTACTTTTACGATAAAATAAATGAGAAGCTGCCCTGAACAGAATTAGAGTGAGACTCAAGCTGTTCAAAGATATTCTAAAGCCGCATTACTCTCAAAGATAAGATGAAATAAGAATGCCAGCCTCAGATTTTCAGTGGCCTACTGAAACTTTTCTAGTCAAATTAAAGAAGAAAACAATGAAAAAGTATTTTCAAATGTTGGGGTGAAAAATATTCATTGTTTCATGGTGTAAGTCTTTGTACAGTTGATTCTACAGGGAAAAGAGTATGAAGAGGTATCTGGGGTTTGTTGTGTTTTAGCACAAGAGCTCATTATCCACACATAAAGAAAACACCTCCTCCTATTCTTTGGCTTCACAAGTAAAGTGATTAAAAATATGCTAAGCTTTCCTTTCCATACAAAGTCTGAAAGTACATTCCGAGAGGTTGGTGAAGTTATGACCTAGATCCACATCCAGCAAAGTTGCCTTCCACAGTGGTCCTTCCAGGACACCAAGTTGCTTCAACACACACAATCCAATTCACTGCTTCCCAGAAGCACCGGCGCTGCCTGGCATGAGCATTTCCAGCGATCATTGGCAGCCTTCACAGAGGCAAAGGGGTGTCAATCAGGCTCCGCTTCTTCTGCCCTCCCTGCAGGCCATGGTGCAGCTGCCTACGGGGGGACCACTCACTCAATCCTTTTTTGGCTCATGGTACATGACACAGGCAACGTAGCATGTGATAATGGCATAGTTTAAAAATCTGAACATCACAGGTTAAGTATTGATTTATAATAACAAGCTGGAGGAACAGGAAGAAGGAATTCTTAAGGGACTGTCTTCTATCACTTTCTGAGGATGGGAGGAACTCAATTATACCTAGCAGCCTCACCTAATGTAATTGTATTCGTTGGCTGTTTGCCTTTGAAGTACCTCTCCTGCAGTATGTCTTGGCTGTGTATTCTGCCACATCAAAAAGGGAAAAGTTTTACTACCTGTGCTTTTGGAGGGCTCATTAAAAACACACCAAATAGAGAGATGGAGCAGAAAATTGTTATCAGATCCTCTGGGGTTTTTTGTTTTGTGTTGTTTTGCTTCTCAGATCACACAAAACCCCATGCACTTTGTGGACTCTGTTACAGAAACGTTGATCGCAAGGAATGTTGTTAATTCATCACAGCTTTGCTAGGCTACTTGTCTTCATTTGCCATGAACACAAACAAATTCTACAGACGCACCATATCAAATCTGTTCTCCTGAAAAGGCACATTCACTGGTGAAACAAAGAGAAATGTAATGGCAATTAATAAACCAACATTTACTGCACTAATTAGCATCTCCTACAGGGCTTGATTATGTGTTTACACCAGTTAGATACAGCTCAGTATGAGAAAATAGCCACATTTCATACATCAAAAAACATTTATTTCATATTTCCTCTTCCATTCTTATAGTAGTGAAATGTGAAGACAGGAGCATGAAGGAAGGTACAATAATTCATTACCTTGTCTCCTACTGATTTGTACCTTCAACATTTTTTTTGAATAAACACAAAGTCATAAATTAGCTTGTAGCAAAACAGAATTAATTGAATGTCTTAGTAGAATCATCAAACCAAGGTTTAAAGTCAATTTATCTGCCTGGGATATTGCTAATGTAGCTTCAGCTCATTAGGGTGAGAGCTGATTCAGTGGATGGGACACAGGATTTTCACAGGATTGTGAAAACAAAGACCAACCCATGTTTTCCCCATGTAGGAACAAAAATCTTTCATATATGTCACGTACAAACTCATGCGTACACATGTACACATATTAACCTTCACAGAGGAAAAGACATGAGCCATAAAATAAGTACTTTCAAGAAAGGGGTTTTATATGAAGGATTTCAAATGCCTCCTGGTGACATCTAGTCATATTCATAAACCCAGATTGTCCCACCTTCCTTTGGATCCTTTTAGCTCCACATTACATATTTACCTCGTGAGCCAGGCAGAAACCACAATGGATATCAAGAGAGGGTGTGGTTACCTAAGGGGCTGGAAACAGATGAGGGGCAATTAGGACACAGAAGCTGTGGTTTCAGGAGACATTCTGGGAACAAACACCATAATAATCTCTGTGCATACTTCATTACTGCCAGAATGTTTGCTGTCAGGAGGGCTTTCAACAGCAGAGGCTGCGGCTAAGCAAGTGGAGAGCAGCAAGCCTGATGTGAAGTTTGCCATCGCCTCCTTCAGTCCACTCTTACAGGCAACAGGTTGGTAAGGTTTCCTGAGCCAGTGTCACAGAGAAGCTGAATGTAACAAGCACCTCAAATGCAGTTCAGAACTTGAAGCTTATCCTGAATGTTCTGTGCTCCCAGATGTGTCCTCCAGCAACGGCAAAAGACTTTCATCAGACTGGTGAAAAAATCCTCACCAGGGCTCAAAAGAAGCTCCCAGCTGTACTAGGCTAAAAAAGAACTTCAAATTGACAAGATAAAGTACAACCATCATGTGTCATTAGGTGGGAGAAGGATCACACGTACAGGAATTCAAATAACTTAAATCCTGGAGAAGGAAAAGACAAAGCAGTGCAGCACTTCAGTGGAGCTTCAGATGAAGTCTGTGATGGTTGCATAGGCTGATGCCAAAGGCCACACACAACACCTGGCACATGAACAAAGTCAGTTCACTGAGACAAGGAGTCAAGAAATAAATGGCATTTCAAATCTACAAACAAGTGACACACAACTTGCCAGCTGTGAGCCTCTCACTTCTGTCACTGTGTACATACCCCATGCTCTTATTCCTCTTTACTGTTTGCATTTTGGGAGAACTTACTGTCTCAACCAGCTGTGCTGAGAGTCACATAAGTGTGTGATGGTAGGAGACAGTACCTCACAAGGAAAGCAGCTGCAGTAATGATAAGAAGTTAAATGACGAGACCTCTCATAAAGGGTCTTATCTGATAGGCTGCTCAAGTCACATCTTCAACACACTCCAAACACAGTAACACATTACCCTGTTTATACATAGAAAGATAAAGACAGCAGAATGATACAGGCAGCAATCTCCAATGGACCAATGTTCCGATCGTCCTGAATTGGGCACTCAGAAGTTTCTAATAATGTCAGTAGGTGCCTATGGATGGTGTGCTGAACAAACTTACTTTAAGAACTTCAGGATGAGTTAGACACTTCAATCCCAACTTTAGTCCTCTAGTGTAATCAGACCTTTAATGGCAATTTTAGTCACAGACTGTAGTTGAAACACTTCATTTACCAGCAGCCCAAGAGAAGTGTTGCCAGTAGCATTACCTTTCTTTCAGGGGGGAAGCAGGTGCCTTGGAAGATTTCTAGCTTGTCACCACTTTGGTTCAGCATGCTGTCCCTGACACAGACTGTAAGTTTGGTGAGCCTACGACATTGTCAATATGGGGGCAGCCACCTCACCTGCATCTCTAACCCATGAGATCTAGCCCATTGTGTGGGCATTGATTGAGCATGTTGCCTTATGCTCAATCTCATGAGGTAAAGGCAATGTTTGTAGGTGGTTCAAAACATGTCACAAAGGCTGCTGGTGCTTAGGTGACTCCATTGGACACGCAGGACTGACATTTTCCAGGCTGCCAATTTTCAACAGAACTGTATCGTTAGCTGCTCTTAGATTGCAGGAGACAATAATGGCAGGAATACACTTTTTGCATCTCAGGCTATTCAGAAACTATCTCTGCTGCAGCAGGTGGGATTTCTGCCACTTTGAAATCTTTGAAATTTCTGTGTCAGAGATTTCCAAGTACAGCAAGCCAACGCCGAAGTGCTGTGAATGATTGGACACAAAACATGGATGCATAAATACGTTTGCTCTCTCTTCTTCTTGGCCACCTATCTGTTATTCTACAGTATTCTACAGTAGGCCATCCTTTCTTCCCCTTTTACTAATCTGTTTGTTAAAGACAACACGGCAGCATTTAAAATGGAATACATCCAGCTGGGACAGGGAATACAGCTGGTAGCTCCACTGATTTGGGGATTCAGAAAATTACAAATTTAGTGAGTTTGGTAAGGGCATAGAGATTTAGGGGTTTTAGTGAATTAGTGAAAATTTAGTGAATTTTTAGTGAATTTTAGAAGGATTAGTAGAATTCAAAATCATTCAGGAGGCCTGAGAGTTGAGGTTGAATGTTAAGGGTGCAAAATGCTGTCCTGGAGTCTCTGAAGGTAAACAAAAATGAGTGTTAGCCACAACAAGGGGAAAAGAATGAGCAACATTGGAGCTGATTGGTTGAAGGACTCATGGCAAAGTACTGGATTATGACATAATGTTGAGGGGATGAATATTCACGGGGTGATTTTCATGTGCATGAGGCAAGGGGTTGAAGATTGGTGACAAGTCTGGACCGTCCTCTTTTGGCATCTGGCAAGGCAGGGGACACTGCTGTCCCTCTTTCCTTGGCTCTTGGGCCATACATAAACTTTTTCTGTAGCATACATGCAACTACCTTGAGTCCTGACTGATTTTCTTTTAATCACTATTGCCCTCTTCTAATGGTCCCAGCTTTCAGTTGTCTTCTCCTTCACCAGATGTCTGTCCTTCTGTGAGTGTGGCTGGCTGCAGACCATCTGATGATATCTGGCACCTCGAACTCAAAAGACTCTTAGATGTAACCTTTCATCCATGTCAAACACCCCAGCGCTAGCCTAAGGAAACACCGGGATTAAATTGTATATACAACCGTAAAATACAGGATTAATATAAGTATTCGGCCAAATATTCAAACAGCATTGAACCCTAGCACCTCTAGTTGTAATG
Source organism: Pitta sordida (assembly GCA_013390025.1). Classification (NCBI taxonomy): domain Eukaryota; kingdom Metazoa; phylum Chordata; class Aves; order Passeriformes; family Pittidae; genus Pitta; species Pitta sordida. The sequence goes on along the minus strand of WEKX01012590.1, from coordinate 164,445 downwards.
GACCAATGCCATTTCACAACAGTCCTCTTAAGCAGGAGCAAGCTGTTCACAGCACGTCTAGCTGAAGATACAACAGAACTTCTAAAAATTCTTTATGAAAGACTTATTTTCCTAGTACCTTAATTGCCCTTTTTCAGGCAAAAACCCACTTTCATTTTATGAAGGTAAATTAGAACTAAGGAGTCTTAGAAAAAGGCTGAATAAAGTAGAATCAGGAGTGTTCTGAAAGCCAGTCCATAATCTATATCATCCAAACTCTCCTGCATTATATAGACTTCTGACATGCATTTGAGTGCCTTCAGAATAACCTTTACCTTTGTATTTTCCCATTCTATGCGCACAAGTTACTGCCGTCCCCCTCCAGACAGCAGACATCTACCTTTCTGCTATGTCCTCCTCTTCTACAGAGAGGAAGGTTCCTCTGGCCTATGGGGTATGGCAGTGCATAGGTTCTGCCTACTTCTTCAGCAGCTAATTTTACAGCTGCTTAGGAAAATGAGAATTTCAAAATGCTGGGAATGTGTCTACTTGAAGAAAATCAACCTGTTTGTTTTCTTGAAGTAGAAATGCCCGTGCTTTAGTTAATAAGAAGATTGTTTATCTTTGGTGAATTTACATTTGCTGGCATCTTCAATGTCACTCCAGCTCCACTGTTTCCCTGTCCCTCCCTTTCATATGATCTGAAAGCAACTTTGGTTTGTTTCTCACTCACAGGAAAGCAGAGCTGCAATAACAGCAAATGGTCCTTGGAAATCACAGCCACATTAGGCTTCTGTTCAAATAGCTTTTAGGGCTGCAATAATAGGAGGCATTTCTAATAACTGGTGACTCAGTGAGACCCTGCACAGAAGGCCTCCAAATGACAGTACACAATTTAGAATTTAATCTAGAAACAGTAGCGTTGATGAGATTCCAGCTGGGGACCTTCTGGTCTGGAGGCCAGTGCTGTACCAAATAATCTAAAGCAACTACCTCACCCAATCAGAAAGGAGATGAATCTCTTCTCTTCCCCTGAACTTCACAACAACTTTCAGGGTGGTGTTTGATCCATGAAGCAGAGAGCTCCTTCATTGCTGCCTTGACTCTGGAGGCTCACAACCCTGAACCACAGCACATTAAGCTGCTGGTATGTGGACAGTGTCCAGTCACACAGCATTAATACTAAAGTTAGTTCCTGAACACTGAATTTCAGCACACTTTGGTTCACAGGCCACCTGTATTGTGCTTTTGGACTGTCCTTGCTCTGCTATAAATCTAGACTGGATGCTCACCGAGAGAGAGCAAAGATAGAATTCTCCCCATGCTCTCATTTCCACCCAGCGCACTACTTACATTGAAATCAGACAATGTTAGTGTGACCTGCGCTTAGCAACCCAGCATACGTAAAGAAGAGGTTTCTTTTTTGAGAGGAGGAAGCCAGACCCCAGTGGCAAAAGAAGTATATTTTATATCTTAAAATAAATCCTTCTAATTCTTAGTTTTTACCTTTGTGATGTGCAGAGAGGTGAATGTGGCAGAGACTTGTCTTTCCAAGATGAGCCAGAGTCTTTGAATGGCCATTGGAAAATACAGTGGTTAGAAAGGGAGAGGACAGATGAGAGCCATCTGAGTACAGACATAACCCTCCTACACTCCTACTTATTGTTCCTCTGATGTATCCTGCTTGCATCCGATAAGAACAGCAAGAAATCTCTCACACACAGCAGAGAAAGGAAAACTCCACTTCAGGAAAGCAGGTTGGGAGGAGAAGTGATTGCACTCAGGTGGTTGGGTCTCATTTATTGGGGAAAAAAAAAAAAAGCACAATGGACAATTAATATCAAATAGCCAGGACAATATTTACTGACTGGTGGGCAGACAGAGCAAATACAACTTAGGAATTTATTGTTTTCTACTGTCAGTGGTCTTCCAGGGAGGTGCAATATTTGCTAACATAGAGTAATTTGAGTTATCCAGACATAGTTCAAAAATACGAATAGTTCATTGCCCGGATATCTTTATTTAAAATAGATGTGCTTTCGTTCATCAGTGTAGTGCACATGGCTGAGAAATGGCAAGGTGCCAAAATGAAACTGCTCCTAATTTTCAGAGGAGGCCACCGGCTAATTACACAGACTGCAGGTGTGAAGAGAGAAGCTCAAAGTAATCAATAGTAGTAATTAATCTGCTAGACTGGAGCTAAAGAGCTAACAGCTGGACATCAGAAATGGACACATGCAACAAGATCAGCAATAATTACCTCTTTAAATATTGAATTTCCATAGCAACAATTAAGCATATAAATAAAGGCTTGAAATCAAGGCTCCAAGGCATGATGCTGAATTGCAAACACAACATTCTCCAAATCAACCCTTTTAATAAAACAGTAACAATATGCTTGGGCTGGGTCGACTGGTCTCTGGTGCTAGCAGAAACTCAACTTCTGCTGCCTCCAGATTTTTTGGCTCTTCCTCCTTGGCTGCTTCCAAATCCTCAGGTTCTGCTGTAACTTCTTTCAACTAGAGTCTAAAGAGACATGGTGCAACACATGCCTGCACCTCACCTCCTCTTTTCTAAGGCTCTCCACCTTACAGCTTTGGGTTTTTCCACTCTCTGGAGATGGCTTCCCTTCAAAATTCTCGGCTGAGGCACCATTTAGATCAGGCTAGCAATGCCGTCTTGACTAGGCAGCATCAAAGCACTAGCTGATAGGTGACCTCACCACAGTTTTTGCCAGGCTGTCACAGGCGGATCAAGTGCCAGAGGGACAGTTCTACTGAGTGAAATTTCACAAGCATTCTGACATACGAGAAGTGCTGCCATCACCTCTTCTGGAAGTACTCACAAATCTCTTTCTAAGTCTCATGGCATGGGCCCACAGCTCACACAACCAGCATCTTTGTGGGATCAGTATCGTACAGAAATGGATACCCAGTTTCCCTCTTCACTCGATAGCATGGCTTCATCACAAGAGCATTGTCTGCCATGAGGGCTGGAAGCTTTCATCAGGCTCAAATTAATATCAGAGTTCAAGAAGTGTTTGGTCAACACTCTCACACAGTGTGATTTTTAGGGTGTCCTGTTCAGGGCCAGGAGTTGGACTTGATCCTTGTGGATCCCATCTGACATAGGACATTCCATGATTCTAATCTGTTCAATAAATGTTATTTTCTGGTGTATGCAGCCTAAAACCCATCTTTACTTATCTTGGTGGATATGCCAAGACTCCAAGATGTTGTCTCACTGCTCTAGAATTCAGACCAACAGAAGACGTATAAATCTGTGCATTATGTTATTATGTCTCTGTGGGGCCAGAGTTACCTTGCATGGATCCTGACCTCTGCAGACTGCACCTAACAAGGCAGCAACCACTGGCCATGTCACAGTANAACATCTTTCTTGAACTGAGTCATATCACTGCAGTTTGGATGAGTTTTAGCATGTAAAGCAGAAAAAGCTCCGCCCTGCTCATAAATTTACTACAGGGATGAGGTCCCTTTCCCTTCCCAAGAGTTAAATAGGGTCTTTCCAACATATTTGACAGGCCACATATTAATTTACACCCCAGTAATAAGAGAGAAGGAAAAAAAAAAATCCACTCAGCAACGATGAGCAGAGGCTATGTTGAAAGACTGCCAGAAGCATTATCCTCCCTACATCTGCTTTAGCACCAGGAAAACTAAATCACACCTACAGAAATCAAACCGAAAAAGAAACCCTGAATTAAATAGTTCATTTTGATCCTTATATTCTCAGAATCAAACTTGGAGCTAGATGAAAACTTGAATAATTTTTTAAACAATTTTTAATTTTTCTGCATTTTAAGTATTTCTCTCTCCTATTATTTATCACTTCATTTATCCTGCTCACCAGGATTTTGTTTTTTCCTTAAAAGACATAGAAGAAAGGGACACATTTATATAGTCTAATACTGGCTCCATTTAGATAACTCAGTCAAGGAAGAGAAACGCCTTGAACTTTCCATTGCTTTCAGTAAAACATTATAAAGGGCCACATTAACTGCTATTAGGGTAGGATAGGGACCTATATTTTTTGCTTCAGAAGGAGGTGGCATTTCATAATTACCCTCATGTATTGATTCCCCCAAGCATGCCAGCAACATTTCTTAGTCTCTATGGTCTGTAAATATTTCTTCACACTGTATTTCAAACTCTTCTGCAGTATTGATTTGTGATGTGCCTGTCACACTATGATATTTTACCAGTACAGTGCTTTAGCAGCTTTGGTACTGACTGTGTTCTCTGCCTTTCTAAAAAGTGTGCAGCAGTTCAACTCTCTGTGAAGAACCATTGGCAAATGTCACCAACACATCTAAGAGGAGTTTACTTTAAAAATAAAGTTATGTGCTTGGCTGAGAGACTTTATATAAGGTATATGCTATTAGTTCAACTGAAAGCCACTGGCCCAAAACCAGGAAGATGAGGATCTCCTGCATCTCTTTCACACTTTCATCCTTGGAAGAAGCAGCTCAGCCATTCATAGGTGAGTGACACACATCCCTGCCACTGAGAAGTTTTTGGGAGAGGTAGAAACTTGAAGAAAGCTTCTTCCCAGGCTCCACTCTGAGCAGCAATCTCATCTTCTCTGTCATCTTAGTTGTTCGTGGCTGAGGATCAATGTCCAGGAACCAGATGTGTTTGGCCCTGGTGAAAATCCAAATCAAGTGGAGCAGACAGACAGCATAATCAGCTGCCCAACAACAATCAGATAGGAAAAAATATGGCAGATCCAGACCTCCAGGGCCTCATATCTTACACATTACAAAAAATCATGCATTTGCACAGTATGAAATGCTGCCATTCTGGTTCAGGGATAGAAAACAAGGAGCTTACAGGAAGGTCAGTGTCCAGGGGTTGAAGGGCAGGGTTTGTCTTATCTTCACTACAGCTCTCCTGTGACACTATGGCTAAATCATTCACATCTACCTTGCTCTACCCCTTGATCACTATGTTGGATGGACACACGAAGAAATGACTTTTTCTTTCATGAATCACCTAAATGGTTTTCACAATCAAGGATCTCTTTCTTAGAGAAGTTTGTCTAGATTAGGCAGAGAAGTCAAAATCAGCTTATCTTCCCCCAAAATGGTGTGGGAAGCTCACAGTGGGGGCCAAGCTCTGTGTTAAGGTCTCTTTTATTGCCATAAAACATCAGTGCTCACTAGGTCAGGCACTCAGGTTTCCCAGCTGTTAGAGTGTTCCGAAAACAGTACTTGACCCCTGCCTATCCTCCAAGTCTTTTCCCAAGAGACTCTCCTTGTGCCACATCATTAGTCCCCTTCACACATGGAAACAAAACTAGTAAAACCCTGTGGAACACCTTCTGTCCCTAATTAATTTGGGATACATATTTCAAGAATCCTTGTCTGTGATCTGAGGAAACGGAAGAGAAAGAGGGATCCTGTTGTCTCAAGGCACAAGCATAGTAACTAGCAGCTATTCACTCTCCTCAACTCTAGACAGGAAATTTAGGTGCCAACACTGAAGTAGATAAATCATCCTAGGCTGCTCATATATTGAAAGAAATTTGTGCTCAGAGGACTACATTAAACTTCTGTTTGTCCTCTTCTACCTGGTACACCAGGCCTCCTGAAATGGATGTTATGCATGATTCAGAGATAGATAGGTTTTAAGTCAACGTTAGCATATGTTTAAAGGTGTTGTTCAATTGTAAGTGTTTTGATGGAGTAGCAATTATTAAAATCCAGTGTGGAAAAATAATAGGTTTTAATACGTAGTAGCATGACTGGAAGACAGGGATGGGGAATGGACTTTTCCATTTCTTTTCTATATAACTGTCTTTTGGGGAAGAAACCACAATAAACTGTCAGGTCAGTGTCAGTTCATCAGAAAAAAATGCCAAGGCTGCCTTTCTCAGGATATTTTAAGTGCATTCGCAGTGGAAATACACAAGAATAAGAAGTCTCATGACACTTCTGCCAACTCATGTCTGGATTGCATTATCATTTGAGAAGAGACTGAGTCCCTCCCAGAACAGAGAGTCATTTCCATGAAGAGCTGTGAAAAAGAGCCAAACTTTAGAGCTCATCAAGGAGTTAGCAATCGCAGTGCAGCCGCAGGCCCCCAGATTGCCCTGCAGCAACTGGGGTAGCCCTTCTAGGTCCTGCTGCTGGCAGAGCAGGCCAGAGCTGAGACACCTCCTTTCCTGATAAAAGCCAGGCATCTGTTTTCAGCCTAGAGGCAGGAGTTTAGAAGCTTAACTTTAAACACATCACATAAAATAAAAAAGCAAGAAAAACAAACAAACAAAATTTTAAGAAAACCTTGGCCTCTCCTAGTTCATATCTCCCTATGAAGGGCATTCACTCAAGTTTCATCAAAGCCTTGGCCCTCTCTTTCAAGAGAATAGTTCTCCCATAGAGAAATTACCAGAAAAAATTTCCACCTCTGCAGCTTTAGGCCACACCTGGGAGGAGCTCCTCTCTTCCTCTTGACCAGTGCAGGGGCCCAAAGACATTAACCTTGCTTGGCAAAAGATAACCTCTGCAAATGTACTTCTTTAGCAATATCAAAGAGTTTATAAATCCCCTTGCCAAGACAAGCTTGCACATCACTCTGCAGAATCAAATTGACTTGAGTTAGTACATACGCATCGTGTGCATGTATGTACCCACATGTGTACAACAAACAACTTCATAATTACTGTCTCATTATAAAATAGGTTTTCAGAGAAGCACCTCTTTTTTTCTTTTTTTTTCTTTATTTTTTTTAGAAAGGGTCAAGCTTAAGCCCTCCTCTCCCTGTTTACTCCTGATCAGATTATGGTTTGACACAGTTTGATGGTTCATTAATTCCTCCTTTTCCCTTTCTCCTCCTACAGTACTAAGATCACACACACACAGAGAAGTGACCTTTGCATGTACGGTTGTTGGTTGTCTGTTGGTGCTGGACCCCTGACAAGTGCACCCTCTAGCAGGGGTCACATGATCCCCGGGCTGATAGCCAGACAGTAAATTCCAAATCAGGTGGACCACCTGTATGCAGCATTCCAAGACATACAGTGGATGAGGAATCACAATATTGCATGTTGCCAATAAGCAATGTTTGATGGCAGAAGAGACAGAAGTTAGGCTGCATAAAAGATTCACATCTGTTTGCCTAGCAAATGCCACCCATATGGAATTGTATCGGCCAGAAAAAAGATTTGCCTGGTGCTTTTGAAGGTATTTCCAACACAAAGAAGCCACTGAAATGTCTCTGCAAATTCCTGAGTGGTTTTTAGGTCTATTACATTGACAATTTGGTAGACTAAGTCATCTCCAGAATTAAAGCCTGCAACTGGATGTCTGTGGGATACATGTACATTGGATGGAACAAGCACTCACGTTCATATTCCTGCATGCCATTACAAGCCACTCCCATAATGACTTTGTGTGAGGATATTCATTTTATCAGAGCAACTAGGCACGGAGACATAACACTGCACAGGAATCCATCTCCTTGGATATCTGTGAAGTAGAAAAGCACTGCCACAGAAGCAGCTGCTGTTGAATGAGTGTTAAGGTAAAAAGTGTATCAGTGTGACACACCACAGACTGTAGAGATTAAAGGAAACATTTCAGTAAGGTTACATGTCTAGTGCCAGTGGGAAAAGACCCAGAGCCTAATAAAGACAGCCATTTAAGGGAGACTGATACGATATAACTATGCTTAGTACTGAGGCACAGCTCCACAACTAAACACACTACTCAGCTCACAAAGAGTGAGGATTGAACTAGTTTCTGTTTCCACATATCCTCAGCTGAAGTCCTTGCATAGAAGACAAGGGGTTTTTCACTGAAAAAAGCAGGTAGCTGAGTCTTTTCCAGACTTGGTAAATTGTAAAACACTTGAACTACCATACTTGGAGATTAATAACATACAAGAGAAGCATAGGAATCATCTGCCATGACTGTGCAAATATCTGGCCTATATAAACCCAAATCCTTATTACTGGTCTTGTTGTCTTCCTTCCAAGTGCTATTACATCTTCTCAGGCTTGAACTGTAAAATACTCTGACAGTGGAACATTTCCTACTTTGGTCTTATACAGCATCTAGTGCAATGAGCCTCAGGCCACTACACTACCAAAACACAAATAACATCTTGAACACTGCTGTTTGGTACGTGATTTATTGATGTTGTTCTCATTCATGCTGGCACAGAGGACACCCAGTTTAAAATAAGATGATAGCTCTAAAGACTTGGAGGTTTTGATTCTCCGGATCTGTAGACTGACTCCTCTTGCCCCACACTGCCTCACATATCCCCTTCCCATATCAGCAGGTTGCAGAGCAGGGGCTGAATCTCTCTATCCCACCATGTGCTACTTGTGTACCAGTTTGTGACCACTCTTCCTTCCTTCCTAGGGATTTGACATCTTCAGTATTTAGTGAAACCGCATGTGCACAATGCTTGCCATGCTGTTCACATAGGAAATCAAAACTGTTTATTTTTGCAACAGGCAAATTGTGCTCTAATTTACACAGATGTATTTATTCAGTGACTCATTAACAGTAAGTATCAGGAACCTAATTTACTGCAACATCAGCCCACAGATTGTGGCAAATTATGTTACAGAGAGAAACAGGACCCAAGTCTGTCAGAACTGACTTTTAGAATTGAGGTTTATTTTTAGCTTCCATTTCACAGCCAGCTTTACATCAGCAGGATGGATTCTGTTAGCACTCTCTGTCAGTGCTTCCCTACCTATCTTCAAGTCTCTTTTTTGTTAATTTCTGTTCTAGTGACAATTTTTTTACATGGCAAAGTATAAGTGCTCATGAGGATTAAATACAAAAGCACGTAGGACCTGAGTGCTTTAAAAAGCACTTCAATAAAATTACATCAGTAATTGATTCCTTGTTCTTTTATCAAACCAAAGAAATATTTCTGAGGCAATATAAGGAAGAGAAATATTTAACTTGATCTAGAATGGCTTTTAAAACTAGGTTTTACTTTGCCTAGCAAACAAGTGCAAGTCAAACCTTTTCTTCATCTCCAGTTTGTAAAAAGTTTGTATTTAAGGCACTTGCAATGAAAGAACTTAAGTAAGAATGAGCAACACATACATGTTGCAAAAGGAGACCAGTCTCCTTGCCTGCAATAGTCTAGTGGTCAAACTATTCATCCTAGAGGCAAAAAGCATTTTTCTTCCCTCCAGCTGTTTCAAAGAAATTAAGCCATGTTCTCTAGCTATCAAGAGAAAGCTACAACCAGCTAGGCTGCAGGGTATTCAGTTTTTCCTTGAGTCTCTCCTGTTGGAGCTGTTCTACTTCTCAATTAATATGTATGGATTCATCAAGAGATGGAGAAAGAGAAATAGATTACATAGTACGTTTAGCTGGGAAGGCTGGTTACCCTGTTCCAGTCCCTGCTCTAGTGAATATCTCATTATCCATACAAAGAGGAACCAGGGCCAAGAGACAAGTTATAAACATTCCTCTTTCCAAATCAGAGCATCTTATAGCTTAGCACGCAGAGGTCACACGTGCACATGTCTGAGGGCCCCAAAGAGCAGACTTGACACCAAAAGGTGATCCATAATGACCAACCTAACCTCGAAAACCTTCTGCATCTAAACATTTAAGAGGCAGAAAAGAAGGGGAAAGGCAAATGTCACATTCTGAGTCCAAGACACACATTAGGAAATTAAAGTTCCTAAAACCAGGATTTTCTCCCAGAAGTCCCCTCCCTTACTTCTCCAGATCAACACCTGTTAAATGGTTAGATGCTCCAGAGTTTTAAAATACAAACAAGGCATATGTTTTAACTTCTGGGTTCTTTCTCTCACCTTGCCTTTCCCAGATTAGCACATGCAAGCTTTAGTATAAGCATTTATTTATTGGTTGCGTTTAAATTCATACATAGTCCATAAAAGATTAATACATATCCATGAAGAAGAGTTTTATATCAGTCAGATCAAAATTAATGTAACCAGTTGAGTAAGTAGGTGGTTGCTTTACATGTTTTTATTCTAACATTATCCTATCACGTTATATTACCCTGAAAGTGTTTTAATGTATTTTGTATGTGTTGTGAAATGCTTTTGTGGTCTCTTGCCACTGCACCCTGGTGAAAAACGCCCCCTGGTTAGAAGTGTTTGAAGAAATTACTAAATCAAGCACAAAGGAAGAAAACCAGTACAGAAATTAGGGAGGAGGAGAAATCAGTGTGAGGAGAGAATATATTCTTAGACACAAAATCCCTTGCATAATACTTTGCTCAATAGATCATATTTTTCTTCAGCACTGAGGGAGAAGGCTTTTTGCAGATTAGAACATTTTGAGCATTTCATTGAAGGCAGAGAAAGTTTTATTTATAAACAGAACTGCAAAGGAACAATAGACATGAACATCTGTAGTCACTTGTGAGTTATGTTTCTGAGTGTTAGCCTGAGAATACGAATTATTTCTTTGCAGACCATCTAGTTAATCACCCAGCCCAGGTCAGTGAAAGTAAGAGACCCTACACTGTCCTTATTTGTCTTCAAGATTAACCATGTACAAGACAAGCACTTTTTTGTTTTTTTTTTAATTGAGAACAGTCATTGTGTTTCTGAAGAGCTTTCAAATCACGGGCAAAAAATCATTTCCTCTAACTCTTCTTTTTCTCTCCATTGAAGGTATAAAAACAGTGCTCCACCTGGTAACACTCACAGACCAATAACTTAAATTTTTGGCACTTATTTATAGACTCAATAGATCCATCCACACCTGCTTTTCCCTTAATTAGTTGACTATCCAAAGACTGCAGACTTGCTGCTGCCAGCTTCCTGTGCTAATAGGAAGATCATTTAGGGCTGATGTAAAAGCATAAAATAAATGAATAAATAAATCTCATGCAGAAACACTAACAAGGGAAATATTAACACAAAAGGTAAACAAAAAACCAAAAACCCAACAAAAAATGAAAGGGACGTGGATTGCTGGGAAGGGTTGGTTGACTAGGATTGCTGGATTTTTTTAAGCAAAATCTGAGAAACATTTAAGCCCGTAAAAGGTCTGCAGGGTGAGAAATAAGTAGTGCAGAGGATTGCTGGATTACCAGTACACTACTTTGAAGGAGTTTTGGATCACTACAGAAGAGATGAAATCTTTAACCTCCTCCCACTACGCATTTTATGAAGAGAGCTATTGTGGTGGTAGGAGTCAAACTATTATTAGATTAGCTATTACTCAGAGGGAGAAAAATGCTTGAGAGAGATTTACTTTTCGCAGTGCTATCAGCTCAGACGTTAGAATAGTAGGCGTTTGAAGACTAAAATGACAGGAACACTGTAAGTACCTAAGCGGGCAGGGAATTTTTTTTTTAAGAAAACACTTGAGTCCTACTTTTCCAGGCTAGTAACACAGAGGCAGCAGTTACTACATTTAGCCAGCATACATCCTTGTTAAAAAATTAGTCTCTCATCCCCCAGATAGGGACAGCGTAGAGGCAATGCCCTGTTGCAACTTGTACCCAACCCATTTCAAAGGACAGCACCAGTTCCAAACCTGGGCTGCAAGTTGCACAGAAGATAGCGGTTTTCCTCAGAGCCCTACTACTTTTAAGTTCCTGCCTTAGCACAAAGGGTACAGCACCCAGCACAAGGACACCCTCATCTATCTTATACCCTCCAGACAGAGCTGTAATTACAAAATCTGGTCCTACCACTGCTCAGAAAATTAAAAGTTTTATTTTTAGGAGAGTAGCTCTCAATTCTTACTGTTTCCAAGTCTCAAAGAAAAAAAAATTGCCTGGTGGTGCATGTTAGGACAGGAGAAAAGGAAAACTGTATAATTAAATACGTTAGGATGAAACAGAACAAGCAGGATAGTAAGAATTAATTACTCATCTGAGAGTTTGCTTTGACCCGCTGTTCTGCAGTCACACCTATTTTACTACTATGTTACAATAACCCACTTTGTTCTGTTCAAGAGTCAGACCTATAATATTACATTAGATGAATTTCCCATGTTGTTCGTTTGGAAAGTGGTATAATTATAGAGACTGATTTGGGAGAGCAACAGTTTGAAAATGTTGCCTGAGGCATATCAAAGTCCCATGACTTGTTAATAAGTCACTTGTCTCCCAGGGGCTTTTTTTAGCTACTTCTTGAAATAACATTAGCGCTACATTGCAACATTTTCCTAATATTATGGGTTTGACAAAATCCAAAGCTAAGAGGAAATATTCAGGTATATCTGACATAGCAGAGCCAGCTTGGCTCTCACAGAGGCTGAGAAGTCTTGCCTGTTAAAAGGCTGAGCCTCCAGAGAGGTCTGAAATCTCTGCCAGCTAAGACTACATGTGAGTTTGTCATGCCATAAAAGGGCCTGTTTGTCGCTAAAAGTCAGGGGCTTTGAGAAAAGGTGACTTGGACCATCCCATCTTCAACCCTACATCTTGGAGAAGGCTATGCCAGCATCATTATCAGGAGCTCACTGCACCCCTCACCTGCCTAAAGGCTGCTCAGGACAGCCTCTAAGTGAGGGTATCATGGACTTCAGTACACCCAGGACAGTCCAGATCCTCTTGCTGCTAGAAAGGTGTTTATGACATCTTGCACCCTTTGCAAATGTCTGTGGCTCACTCCAAGCATGAATTCCAGCAGGATGTAGGGTATGTGCTTGGATCTCAAGCCCCAGGCTCTTCAAAGTATGTCAGAGCAATGCAAGGGCCAGGACTGAGCCCCAGCTCAGCTCCAGAAACCCAGTGTAGAGGAGACACTCAAAGGGAGCATACTAGGCAGCTCTGGTGTATATTTTAAGGTCATGGGAAGAAGACCAGGCCAAAGACACAAGCAAATTTTACACCTTGCTTGAAATGCAGAGAGGCAGAATGGAGATGTATCAGCCTACAGTTGCAGCCCTCACAAGAACAAATACTGAAGAACTGGAAAGACTGACCACAGGTTTGACTTCCTTTCTTTTTCTGCTAGCCCATGGATATTTCAATAACTTCCATTCCACAGTAACAAAATTGATTTTGTTACACAAAATAAAAGAATACAACCACTTAATCATAAGACACCCTATTTCCTCTCTAGTGATATGAATATTTCTAATACATATATGTATATATGTCAAGTAAAAACCTGTATGTTAACTTCAACTTCTTAAGTCGCCACTATTTAAAAACAAGCAGGCAAACAAACAAGAAAACCCCTCATTTCTATTACTGTTGAATAAACCACTGACAAATACCTTTGCTATAAGAAAGCCTGGGCTGTCCAGTAACACATGCCAGTCTGATAAACAACTCCTTGAAAACAAGAAAACTCAGCTGTACAACAGTTCTTTGACCTCAGTTCCTCTACAACACACTTAGGAGATGCAAGGAAAGGGAGATGACCACCGATGACCATTGCAGGACAGCATCCAACACCTTCCTTATGCTAATATTAACTACCCTGTCGGTGTGCTGTACTAGATGGAATCCATGCACATGTAAACCACATCCAGCTATGTAGCCTACAATAATACCTCAATCCAGCACTACACCTGGAAGTCAGTACTATTGTCTTATGCCTTTCTGCCATTAAATCCCCATTTCTAGATGTGCCTCCTTGCTGCATCCCAGTGCTGAAGTGAAATTTCCAAGTTACCACACACAGGTATGTGCACTCAGCTTCTCTTCACACACCCTGAAATTTTTGCCAAGCCCTGCCAAACACTGGCTAATCCTCCCACCGTTCAATACTGCTCCAGCTAATAGAGTGACTGCAGCTGGAATGGTTGCAGATAATTCCCAGTGAGCACTACCAGCTCCAGAGGGCCAGTTAATGTTTTATTGGCATGTACGTTGTTTCTCTATTTCCTGGATGTGAATTTTCCTTTTGGAAAGGTCTCTGCTACAACTGGGTCATCTTAACTCTGCATTAATAGGGATTTGTCTGAGTTTTTAACTTGTAACCCTCCATGCTTCTTTGTGGTAAGGTATCTGTAATTATCTTCAAGTATTTAGCACCTTGTGTTGCCTGTCACCTCTGGAATCAAACTGATTTGTAAAGTAAATTACAAGTCCCAAATACAGAATGCAGAAAGCTGTAAATGTAATTTGATCAATTAAGACATTTACCTACAAAAAAGCACATCTCTACAGCATTAGAGAGTAAGAAATCCAAGTGCTAGGTGGATTTGCAGGTGCTGGGACAACAGGATGGAGCCAGAAGCTAGCTGTTGCCTTCAGGCAAACCCTCAATGCCTAGGAGGTATACTCCAGTCACTTAAAGTAAGGATGGTGACAGCAGGCTTTCAACCACCACCACTCCTAAGAATGTGGGATAAGCATCACCCTCATTTTCTGTCACAGAATCACAGAATTAACAAGGTTGGAAAAGACCATTGAGATCGTCAAGTCCAACCTATTACCTCCTATTACCTAATACCATCTCATCATCTAACTCATGACACTAAGTACCTCATCCAACCTCTTCTTAAACACATCCAGGGATGGTGACTCAACCACATCCCTGGGCAGCCCATTCCAATGGGAAATCACTCTCTCTGTAAAAAAGTCCTTCCTAACATCCAATCTAATCTGTCCTTTTGGACAGCCCCATCCTGCCCAGTAGGAGAAATCGGTGATCTTCCCTGTGCCACCAGCTAAGCATCTCCTTCTCCCAGAGCAGCTGGACAGGGCAGCCATTCCCTGGCACCACACTCTTCCCTGGGTCCTAACACATGGCCAGTCAGCAGGAGCTGTTGCAAAGGAAGCCAAGCAGAGCTCATGAGGAGTAGCTCAGCATTGTACAACCCCTGTCAGGCAGGCTGTGTGGCCATTTCACCATTTCAGTCTAGGGACAAGCCAGGCAGGAATGTCACCCTCTAGAATAAACATCTACAAGGCCTGGTTGACCACCCTCTTCAATCCTACTTCCACCCTGTGCCAAACCTGAGAATCATGACTTTATTCTGGTGGTTTGGCACAATTTCAGGATTCTCCCTTAATTCTCCACGTCTTGTATAAATGTAAACTTGCTGCTGAGATGGAAGAGAGGGTGAACCAGGTTCTGCAGCTTTTCCTTTTAATCATTGCTCAGTTGTAAATCATTATACAGCAGGCAAGGAAGAGAGCACACAGCCCCACGGCAGTCACAGAGATGAGCGGGCAGTGTCAGACTGCCCAGGTGACCCTGCATCCGGTACCTGCCTTCACGAAGGGGATGGCCCTGTTAGAGGGCTTGCAGCATGCCATCAGCATCTGTGGGTACCAGCAAGGCAGGAGGTGGCAAGATCCCCTTTTCCTCCTCCAGCCTCTGTAACCACTCTCTCCCCTATCTTTCTGCAAACTGACCACCTCTCCAGACATGTAGCAATGGTTTCCTCACACATACCCTGTGACTAAAATGCCTAAATGAAGTCAGCAAATTGAACCAGCCCAGAGCATTTCATCTCAACAGGTGACAGTGTCAATACTGCTATTATATGTGAAGCACACTCACCCATACACGAACGGTGACTTACAGGTGACAAAATCCACTGTAGTACAGTGGTGAGTGTCCCCAACTCTCATGCGGAAAACTGGGAGTTCGATTCTCGCCAGGGAGGCAGTGGTGCTGTTTAAGAGTTGGACTTAATGATCTTTGTGGGTCCCTTCCAACTCAGAATATGCTGTGATTCTGTGATCTCTAGGTTTGCTTAAAAGCAATCCTAGGTCCAAACTGTGTCTGAAAGCTCAGAGTTGGAGCTTTCCTTTACCATTACTTCAGCTTCTTCACTTAAGAACATGACAGTCTTCACAAGACCAGGTTAAATGATGTGGACAGAGTAGTTTATACTGAAATTGATCAGAGGCTGCTCATTCAGCAGTAGAGGACATGTCAAAATCTGGCCATGCAGACATTTCTCCAGAATGATCTGGTTGTTTCAGCAGTGACAACCACTGGGTAATACACTATTTTTTCCTCTCCTCCCTTGCCCCACTGGCTGCAATGGTATCGGAAAATGAATTCTCTTATCTAGTAAATAAAACAACCTTTAGTTTTGACTCACCCTTATGAATAGACAGGATTGAGCAAAGCTTGTTTCTTGGGAAAATTCTTTCCTTCCTCTATGTCCTACCCTATTCTGCTGCAGTACAACTTGGATTTTAATTCCCCAACTAAAGCGTTTGGCTCCTGCATTCCATGCAGAAGTTTTTAAGTAGACACCACTTTTATCTATTTTTACAGCTGCTTTCTTACAATTACATTAGCTATCTATTTATTTTCCTGCTTGGAAAAAAAAAAATAGTCAAACCAAGCAACTCACCATTGTGTCTCGTAAAGTATATATGAACTTTTCTATAAAGCTCTGCAAATTCTACAGCACTTGATCCCCTTCATCTCCTAATAAGACTCATTTTAAAAGCCACCAATATTCCCAAAGACATGGTGCAGCCCTCTCTTCCTGCACCAGAAAACACATTTCAAATATAAACAAGCTAGCAGCAACCATATCTTTGTTTGGCAAACGGAGTAGTCTCATCATTTAGTCCTGTTCATAGCAACACACAAAGGAGTACTCTGTAGCCAGGGGTAATAGCTGATCCCATAATCTGGCAGTAACACTTAGAAAGATTAATTACCCTATTAAGATCTTAGACACTACTAAGAAAATCTTTGTATAAACCTTTTAACTCACAACAAATGCAGCATATTTGGTGCCATCAGTTTGTTGCACAATAAAGGTTCTCACCCTCCCACACTTGCTCAGTTTTGTCTCTGTCTCCCATACTATATAAACACACACACGTGCTCACACACAGAGCACTTTTTTCCTTTTTTTTCCCTCCTTTTTTCCCCCCTGTTTTCCCAATACAAAGGAATAAAGTACAAGTGTGTTTGGAGCAGATAAAGTAAAAACTCCTTCTGTCCCCAAATTGGCTGCCTCAGAGATTAAGCAGCAAGAGCAGACACTCGCTGATTCAAAGGCTGCTGCTGTGTCAGAAACCAGAGGCACCTAAGCAGATTCAGGTTGTAATCCCTACGCAAATTATATATCCGAAAATATGAGGAGGGTTAAATTATTAAAGCATGTTATTAAAAGGGACCTTCTGAAGCACACGGTTACTGATTAGCACCATCAGATGCCAATGCAAAACAGCTCGTCACCTTGGCACAGCCTCCCACTTCCACACTATCTCACTCTCTCACTCCGTCCTTCTCCGCCACATCGTCACCAGCAAGAAAAGCTGCAACAGTGTGAACAGACTTAGATAAAGAGAATGTGAGTCATCCAGCAATGTTTAAGATGATCATTACTGCCCCAGCTATCTATAAGGCGATTGCATGTGATTAAAGTCTGGCACAAGAGAAAAATGAGCGCTCCTGGCGCAGCCTGTGGGGAAGCAGTCGGGGGCTTTCCTGGGCTGGGAAGCAAGTGGGAGGATTCAGGGAATAACACTTTACCTGAGCCCTGCTTCCCTTATTTCCATCTAGGGACTAAACACCAAACTTTCCACTTGGACTGCAAGTCAAAGATGCAGCTTAACATTTCACAGCCCTTTTCTGAGGGAGCACATCCAAAAAGACCATTGTAAAATCTCATACCCTAGATCTTAAATGCAAAACTTCTGATTGCTTATACTACAAAAATCACATTTGCTTCCCCCTGAATGCTTGTTGTCTGACCTTATTACTTGGATTTCAAAACGTATCTGAAGAAGCTGACCTTGGGAACATACCAGGAAACAAAAAATAACAACATTCACATCCTGCAACATAATTTTCTTATTGCTCATCGCTGATAATTGCCATGCCCAAGTTTTGTTAAGGATGATTTAGTCTGTCAAGGGATGGTGAGGGTGGGTGAGCGGCCGCTGTTACTGGTAAGCAGGGAACATCCAACACAGCTACAGTCCTTCGCCGTGAATTGTCTGAGCAGCTTTTGTTATTCATATCAGACAACAGCCACACAAGTAGCTGCTGCTTTGCGAATCAGACCCCAATGCCTGAGCAGACTCGATGCATTTCCAAAGCTTTCCCCATGAACCTCAGGAAGGCATAGCCCAGCCTCACTATGCAATCACATTGTTCATATGAGCAGTCAATGACATTATTTGCACAGGCCTACACTGAGGATGACCCATTTCTTCCTCCCTGACATCTGGTATGTTTTGTGCAACTCAGTGGCCAGGACAGAGTACAGTAACTCCAATAATCTTCCGCCGCCGCATCCAGGTCCCTTTCAGTGCCTTATGGCCCACAATGCTCCTGCCGCAGCGATTATGGAGACAGCAGTTGTGCTGTAATTAGGATCCTCCTGGGCAAGCCAATCTGAGTTAGCAGCACAGGCCAGCTGCTTCACTGCCAGCCAGATCTTTCTGGCACACCCTCCTCTTGGGCACTCATCGCCTCCTGGAACCCATCCTCTCTTCCCAACCGCCAGCAATGCTCGGACGGACTTCTGATGAAGAAAATTGCCTCCCTTCCACCATTGTCAGTCCCATCCAACACTGCAGCCAGATGAGGCTTTCCCCAAGGCTGAGCCCACAGCACAACCCAGTATCTCCCTGTCCTGTCCTACGGGGACCTAGTGCTGTTTCAGACCTTCCATGTTGTTTTCACTTCCAGAAGCCACATTTTGCACACTGTGGATGTGCGCATTTATTTTTGTATAAAGATAAGGGCAGAGGGGACACATATATGCTCAGTATAGTTCTACTCCATCTTTCTTCCCTCCTGATAATGACCCAGATGGTTACAATGACCATCTCCAAGTAACACATTAGAAATCTCATTATAGTTTCATCTTTTAATTTTCTCCAGTTAAGAGTCCTGCACTATTTCCGCTTCTTTCATTAAGGAAAAAAAAAAAAGTGTTGACTTTTTGTTTGTTTTCTGCTGCTATCAAGAATATATAATAGCTTATACTTAAATAAATTAAAAAATAGAGCAAACACAAACTCACATATGTGTCTTTTCGCTTTTGATTTGTTAGTGACTCTGTTTTTCCTCTGTTCATGCTTGAGCAACAGACAAGCTATAGTCACAGTCATTCTTGTTCAGTTTTATTTTCTATTTTTATTACTATGAATTATTTCCATGCTACAATGAATTGTCTTACACTTTCTCTTTCATTTTAAACATTGCTTTTTTTAAAAATTCCAATCTATTGTCATCCCTCAGGAACATCCCCTCAGGAGTAAATCTCCCAAGATATGACAACTCGCTTGCCTGCAGTGCTATGCAGCACAGTGCTATGATCGTAGCCATCATAAGAAAGTCTAGAACAGAGATCACAGAATACGCTGAGTTGGAAGGGGCCCTCAAAAGTCATCAAGTCCAACTGCTGGCTCTGCACAAGGGTCACCCCATCTTCCAGAGAATATTGTCCAAACGCTTCTTAAACTGTCAGGCTTGGTGCCGTCACCACTTCCCTGGGAAGCCTGTTCCTGTGCCCAGCCACCCTCTGGGTGAAGAACCTTCTTCTATTATCTAATTTAAACCTCCCCTGACACAACTTCAGGCAATTGCCTTGCGTCTTGTCACTGGTCTCTACAGAGAAGAGATCAGTGTCCACCCCTCACAAAGATGATGTCACTACAATGAGGTCTCCTCTCAGTCTCCTCTTCTCCAGGCCGTACAGGCCAAGTGACCTCAGCTGTTCCTCATACAGCTTCCCCTCAAAGCCCTTCACCATCTTTGTTGCCCTCCACTCTCTAATACCTTAATATCTTTCTTATATTGGGGTGCTCAAAACTGCCACAATATTCATTGTGAGGCCACGCCAGTGCAGAGCACAGCAGGATAATTCCCTCCCTTGACTGGCTGATGACGCTTTGTCTCATGCTCCCCAGGACAAGGGTGGTCCTCCTGGCTGCCAGGGCACTGCTGACTCATATTCAGCTTGCCATCCACCAGGACCTCCAGACCCTTTTCCACAACACTGCTTTCCAGTATCTCCTTCCCCAGTCTGTACAAACAGCCAAGGTTGTCCCATTCCAGTAGCTCATTCTGACACGTCTGCTTTCATCACTTTGTAGGGAAAATAGATGGCTCCCTCATCAGATCAAGGTGAAAACAGCATAGCTAGTCAGTACCATTCTGGTGAGAAAGCTGACCTTAACCAGTTTCCGTAATGACAAATCTAGGGAGGATTGATAAAGAGCTACCAGGTTTCATTAAATAGGTTCTGAATGCACGGAAATTACTCTCTAGTAATTCCCATGGAAGCAGGTTGGCTTTACAACAGTCTTTTCATTCGTGGGTTGAAATTGTCATCATCGTTCTCTTAAATTAATTTTGTTTTGCTACGTTTCCAAATAGGAAAAAAAAAACACAAAAACCCCAATATCAAGCAAACAAAACTAAAATACCAAACACAAAAAAGAGGTGTCTGTGATGTACTGCTTCAAGACTACCCACAAGTTTCTATCTGCTTTTGTTAAAGATTGTGTTTGGAGGGGGGTAAATTATTTAATATATGTGCTAAACATATTTATCTAAGCTGCATTTTTGTTAATTTTTTTATTTGCTCAGCTACACTAATCCAGTCCCATCACAGATTATGAATATACGAAGATGTGCAAGTGCTGATAGGTATTTTGAAGGAGAATATATTTGGGAAGATAACACACATATTCCACCTCAGTTCCGAAGGGCACAAGCACACTGCTGTAGGATAATTTGCCTTCACCTTATGGTGTGCATTAAGTTCTCTGAGCCCACTAATTTAGTTATCGCAGGGGTGGGATGTGACCTCTCTGTCACGGCACTGCAATTTCCCTTCCCACAAAAAATTGCCTCGGGGAGTATGGCCAGAGCATCTCTGGAGATGCCTGCCGCCTGCCTTGCCGCTGTGTATCCCCTCCTTCAGCCTCAGAGCATCCCGCAGCACAGCTCCCAGACCCTGTTCACAGCAACCTACGACGGTGCTCACAAGCCCTGGCTTGGTGCCGCCAAAGGAAAACTACCCACCTACTACAGTTCCACTTGTTCCTCAAGACATCCTGCCTGAGAGAGCGCTGCTGTCCTGCCTGGAGCGGATGGACCGAGAGGGTGGTAATTCCGTGTAGTTTTCCTCCCTCTAGCGATGGAAAACGAGATTGCGGGGCACTCCTGTGCCGGAAGAGAACAAGTGGCTATAAGGAAACACCCTCCACAAAAAAAGTTAGGCTTCTCTCATTGTACTGAAAGGGAACGATGGACCTTCAGATGGACCAGCTCCCAGCCCCAGAACAGCAGCAGACCTGTGCCAGGAGACCAACATGTTCCCACCCAGGGTCTCGGGAGCCCGACTGTCCAGCTCAGCTTGCCAACACTCTCTGCCAAGAATTAGGGACAGAATTTTCAGCTTTGACCCAAGAGACGTCCAAGTACATTTCCTTACATAAATAAGAACAAAGTAGGGTAATGAGAATGAACAGCTCTGGCTCTTTCATTGCATTTTGCCTGGGTTTAACGATTGCAGGACTCATAAAAGAGCATGTGTCTTCACAACACCGCTTGGCAAGGCTTTTCAAATATTTACAGAATGTATTTGGTATCCCCTGCTAATAATAGCCCAATAGGTTCCCAGATAGAGTGCAAGAGACTGAGGCACTCTTGTTCTGGTTGCTATTTCACAGCCTTGCTTCACAATGCTGAAAGACTTCTCAGTTCTTGTTAAAGGGTTAGAGACAGGGAAACAGATTGCAGAGGTTCCTGAAGCTGTTATTTTAGGAAACTCTGCTTCATCAGTGGAATTGCATGCTTTCGCCAGCCAGAGACGTGTGATACCTCTGGTCCATACTTCCTCTTGTTCAACTTAATTGTTGAAACTGAGAATAAAACACCATAGAAGTGGAGAAGATTACTGGAAAGCTTTCTTGGGCTTACTCCACTAAAGAGAATATTACTGGTTTTAACAATACTACATTTCTGATACCAAATGCTAAAACAAAAAAACCCCACAATTTCAAAGCTCCCTGTCATTGGCAATGAGCCACAAAATTAAAGTCCACCTATATAATGGATACAGCCAGAGCCTTGTCCTTTTCCATAGGGTCAATCCTAAATTACCTGGAGCTGGTCACGTTGGAGGGAAGCAGACTCATGTTTATCTCTTATGCTCTCGGCTTATAAGAGTCAAACAGGTCTTGTGGGCATGCTTTCTAAGCCAGGACCTACATGAGAAACCATGTTTCCCACACCCTTCCTTTGATCCCTGACACATACAAGGTCCCCAGGGGCTGAAGATCCCACTGCAGTAGGCAAAGGAAGTCAACAGCATGAAACATCTATAAAATCTCTGTGGGAACAAAGACAAGGAAGAGGGGTTACTTTGTATTACCCATTCCCACAGCAAACACAGATCCTATGCAGGGCTCCCATTCCATTCTACATGCCACCCCCCCAAAAGCCACACCTCTGAGCTCTCTCTGTACATCACCTGCTGTCACACCTGGCAGTCCAGAGTCAGCACCTTAGCTAAGATGAGGTCCCAGGGACAGATCTGTGCAGGTGCATGGAGATAGTTACTCCTGCCTCCGCATCACTGGTACCCTCAACATGCAGGATCAACGAAATCCAAATTCCTGCCCTAAGAGCTAGTCAGTCCCACTTTTATTTCTTATATCCAACTGCTAACTTGAGAGAGGGATCAGACCTACTTCAGCTGCGGGTCTTGCTTGGTGCAACAGTGAAGTTACAGCCTGCAAATCAAATCCAGGTCTTGACTGTATATTTCCCCTATTTAAGCATCACTCAAGTCCCACTCAGTCTCAGTTTGACTCCAACATGCGATCAATTGCTGTCCTAAGTGGAAAAACTCCTGTGAACTGGGCCCAGAAACACCTTTTTTCCAAAGTACATTTTAGGAACAGCAGACTGAAGAGAATGGTTGCTGCTGGGTATGGTGCCAAAGGCATCCCACCAAAAACAGCACCCCAGGTGACAGGGTGGCAGCAGGTTGGTCTCAGATTGAGCTGACAGAAGAAATTTTCTTATTCAATGCATGTACTTCTGGGGAGTTTAGCTTTTCTGCGTTTCTTACCTCCCCCTCTTTCTTCCCCCTTCATGGTGAAGGGGGAAGGAAGAAGCGGGAGTCACTTGCTGTATTTTGGTGCCAGAAGCATTAACAGCAGTGCTCAGTGGTGGTAAGGGTGTCTTTGTGGGGCATATCTGGGACGCCAGAAATTTGGAGTGGGGCCAGCCCTAAAGGATTTACATCTCTCTTCTGTTTTCAGGAGCACCACAGCAGGCACACCAAGGTCATAAGCATATTTTTAAGAAAGTCTTGCATAGGATGAAAAGGAGCAGTCCAAGTAAGAAGATTTGATGTGTAGGGACACATATACATGCTCTTCTCTCATGGCTTTATGCACAATCTTCATAGCAGGCTATGAACAGGTACCTTAAAACAGGAACTACACAGAAAGAATTTGCTATGCATTTTTTGTTCTCTACATCATAATGCCGCCCTGGGATGAGCCCAGGTTCTTGATGGGACAGAATGCATTGACTGAAAATTGACTCTAAAGTGAAGTATTCAACAGCCATAGGCCTGCATCCTACCCCAGAGAACAGTAAGTGGCACAGAGGGAAAAGGGAGGAGATTTTTCTAAACAAGTCTAAAAACTACCCTTAACAGCCAAAAGACGTGTTATCATTGGCACGAAAAGGAAGCAAGGATGAGTTCGCCAGTTAAGGAAAAAAACATGTAACTGCAGTGGAATTTCTAGGAATAGTTTCATTTCTCGTCTCCCTCAAGAATTCATGTGAAGAACTGAAAATACAGAGGACAAAGCTAGGCACACATGCACTTCCCAAGGATGCACTGAGGGATGTGCCAGGGCAGTTTCTCCAGGCACAGTTCCCTGCATATGGTTGTTGAGTACATTCACATTAGTCCAAATATGTCTCTGTACACCATCTGAAATCAAGGAGATGGAGCAGGGTTGCACAAGCAGAGGCTGTACAGAGAGACCCTAAGGCTTACCCCATACCCAGTCAACCCCATTTTTCCTACCTAGACCAGTACTGGCAGTCCCACATATAATACATGGGGTCAGGTATGACCATTGGTACATGGGTTTGATTTACAACAGATGATCTTCCATAAGCCCTGTTCCACCACACCCTACAGTGATGACTACTTACTTCAGGCTGCTGGTGGCTCATCCTGATGGAAAGATTCCTTTGTTTAACCTTTTATCGTCCAGTGGGTCACCCTTAGTTTCATCCTAAATTTTGAACTCCCCAAAGCTCCTCCTGGCAGCTTTCATGATCTGGGAGCACTCATCCAGAGTTGGACTTGATGATCCTTGTGGGTCCCTTCCAACTCAGAATATTCTGTGAATCTGTGAATCCCATAGGACCCCCAAGTCCTACAGTATTAAAAACAAAACCAAAAACCTGTGCAAAAGGTGTACATCTGAATTTGAATTGCATCCACCTCTAAACTATCCAAGGTGACTCTCCAAGGACATCACCACAGAGCAAACCTGCTTGTAGCATCACAGGCTGAGAGATGTCCAGGCGTGTCTGTTTAGGGAGACTGCACCTACTACCCTTTGGTCCCTGCCATCCAGACCATTGACAGCTTGTAGCAGCATGAGGCCACACACTTTTGGGTAACTAAACCTTCTCCATTCCCAAATCTGAAAGAAAACCTTGGAACAGCCTTGTGCTCCATTTCAATTCAGTTCTTCTGGAGGCAACAAGCATATTCATGAGTGTGAAAGTGAATGCATGAGGAAGGTGGGAGCTGCAAAACATACATGAATGCGTGTGTGGTTTCTATGTATTTGATTCACAATGGCTAAGGCATCACCAAACACATCACAGTAGTGTCTGACAAATAAAGAGCCATTCCTTGTTACCTGATACAGTAATTTTCCGTATGGATACTACGATTTGTCCTTCAGAGAACTTCACAGCCTTGTCATGAATCTGTATGATTTACAGTACCTGCTGCTAGCTGGAGCTCACAGATGGAGTGCCAGTACTCCAGACTGACAATACACAGCCAGTAACGCTGAGCAGGGATGTGTCACCTCTATAAAGGTTGAAAACAGGACAGAAATATCAGAGAACAGAATAAACTTATGGAAGAAGATATTTTAGTCTTCTAATCTGAATATTCAGGCTTAATTTGGTATTTTACGTGGGGCCAATTAGACACCCACAAAATGACACAAGACTGGTTTGCCACTGATGAGTATTCTAGGTTTGTAATTCTTCTGTCAGTACACTTAGTCACTTGTTATTTCATGGGCAACTTATGGATGGCTTTCCAGCAAGGTAACAAGGAAGGGAACATATTAACTTAAAGAGATATTAATTTTAATGCCTTTTAATTTTAATAAAGAGACCATTCTTTCCCACTTATGTACGTGAGTTTGCTTTACAAGGTTGCCTGCCATTTTTCAAACAGCAGAATTTCAAATTATCTAAAAAATTAAACAGTTGTATTTGTACATTGGAGAAACACTGCATGGAGGGAGGAAAAGTAGGAAAAAACATATGTACAGGCACACATGCAATACTTTCCTGTCTTTTAGAAATAAGGAATAACTTTTTTATTATATTAACATCAGATCATCTAGAAGAAAAAAAATAACAGGGTAATTTAGCTGTTCAGCAAGAGCACAGAGTGTTCAGAAGAGAACATGCAACTGATTATCAGTGCAAGTCTCTGCCACATCAGTACTGTGAGCCAGGCCTTCTCCATTTGTGGCATAGCCTGAGAGGGACTGCATTCCTGTCTGTCATGAGCAGATCACTTAAGAAGTGATAAGAAACATTTCTAAAGGAATGATGAAAAGTGTCAAAACATTTTAAGTCTTAAAAGCAACAAAAGATTTGATTTTTAATTTTACTCCTCTACCCAGCCAGAACTATTGTCATCAAGGATGCCTGAATCTTCTCAAAAAATTTTGTCCTTTATTTCCCCTCTACTAAATTTAAAAAATATTGCTATAATTTCTAAATCTATGACACATTTAATCAAGGAAACTGAGCCCTCCTCTCAGGCAATGCAACTTCTGGCAGACTTGCTGACACTCATTAAGAGATGAGGAAACTACTGACATTAAGAAGTGATAGAAAGTTTTCAGCAGGCATTTATCGGTGCCATGGACTAAGAAGAGGAGCAGAACAGAAGATCATCTATGCATGTCGTGTACATGCCCACTTTACACATCACAGAAGAGGCTAGAACAACTTCCAATCCTACCTCATCGATGCGGACCCAGCAACAGCTTAGCTTTAGCATTGATATCCTGAACTCTGGAGAGGACATCCCCACCTAAGGCGGTTCAGGCCATGCAAGGAACACCACATCTGTTCGACACAACCCTGAGCAGGATGGGCCATGCTCTGTGGAAGGGCGACTGTAGAGACTGGTATCCATCACAGCATGAGCATGCACTGGCACAGGCATGGCAACCATTCAGCAGTTCTGGGTTAAAGAGATAATTTAAAGGCATAACAAATGGTCAAGATAGATAGATCTTTGTTCCACCTTATATCTAATAAGCAAAACTGCCAGGACTACACCAATACCAGCATTCACGGCAGTTGGCCTCCACCTTTCTCTCAAACACTAGCTATCCAAAGGTTAGAGCTTTCCCAGCTGAGAAAGTAAACAAGGCAAATTTGCCCTATGACAAAGCTGGTGGTGACTTGGGAGAGAATTGCCAAGGTCTCACTGAGGCAGCAAGTACTGCTTGTGCCAGACTTGACTCCTGGGGCACTCTGGTCCCAGAGGAGTTTAGAGAGGCTGCAAATGTCAGTCACAATCTCGTGGGTTAAGTAGAAGATTCAGGCCATGAAATGGGTCTCAGCTAGAGACAAGTTTTAGACCTCTGCATCCTCCAGAAAGCTTAGAGGAGCAATATTTTCCTAAGAAGGAGGCAGATTTTTGGTGACCTATCTCCAAAAAAAAAAAGAACAAAAAGCAAGTTTTGTCATGGTTTTCTGTTCTCTTTACGTCTTTTACTTCTTGTTTCCCCTCACACACTGATAGCTCCCATCTAATTAACTTTATTGAAAAAAAAAAAATCCAAAAAACCAAATAACACCACACACAGAAATAAAGAAAAAGGCAGCCTTGGAGCTAGTATCACATGCTTCCAAGACAGGCAGAAGCTTTTTTCAGGACACTAACAGATCAGTCAAACACAAGACTACTCACTTTTGTAACTCCCATCAGGAGCCTTTTTTGCCCTGACAAGCCTTCATTGTACTCTCTGTGGGCAACAGCCAGTGCATCTGATGAACCCAAAAGGGTCGGTGGCTGGAGGGGAAAGGGGACAAGAAGAGTGACCCTCCTAAATAACTTTTGCAAAGTGACTCATCCTTTCACTGACAGCATTAACATCTCCGCTCCTGCCAGCTGGGCA
This sequence comes from Pitta sordida, assembly GCA_013390025.1. Taxonomy (NCBI): domain Eukaryota; kingdom Metazoa; phylum Chordata; class Aves; order Passeriformes; family Pittidae; genus Pitta; species Pitta sordida. Next base: position 137,155 of record WEKX01012590.1, on the reverse strand, counting down.
GCTGCTCCAGCCCTCAGAACAGTGAGGGAATGTTTTGTTCCAGAGACGGGAAAAGAGGGTTGCGGGGAGTGGGGGAGGAACAACCCTTCTGTGTGCATGTGAGTGTGCATGTGTAATTGCCATATGATTTCAGCTATTCTGACCTAATAAGAGTTATTGCATTAGTCACCATCCTTGGTACAAACAGATGGATTTGCAAGAATTTAAAACAGAAGGGGAAGGAAAGAAGAGAGATGAGAGATGCTGCAGAATCCAGGGCAAAGGGGCATCCGGACCATGAGAGTTTCAGAGGTCCCACACAGAATAGCCTCACTGGGAACAGCTGGCCTGCAGCACCTGGTGGTTTTCCACCTCTCTGCATTAGTGCCAGGAGACACCATCCTTCTTCCAAACAACTGGACTCAACTGCTCCTCTTGTGCTGAAAGTTTCTCATGAAAAAGCACATCTGATGTCATACAATGGTTTCTTTGAAAACCTCCATATTTTTGTCATGTTGTATGATCACAGCCCTCAGCTCTTCATCATAAAGCTGCAGTACAAGTCAGTAAGGTCTCCTTGGGACACAGATTGCCTGGTTTTGCTAAGGGAGCATGCTTGGTGCCTGGCAAAAAAAAAAAGGCATGGCCAGGCACATAAAAAGGCTTCCTACTTCCCGAAGCATCTAGATTAACCAAACATAAGCCCACCAACATTAGGAAAGCAGATTCAGTGCATCAGGAACACTGCTCCCACAGACAATATTTGCTTTTCCAAACTAGAGCAGGAAGGCTTTGCCATCATTCATGGAAACATGGGCAGTTCTCTACTAAAAATACTTCTCAGTCTCCCCCCTTTCCTCCTCCCTACAGCATTTATCACTTTTCTTCCAAAAGCTCTATTTTTGCATAGGTCTCTGCTGAGTCCACTGCCAGAAGGGACTGGACACACACGTCTTTCCCGCCTGGCTCCAGCAGCATTCCTCCTACCCACCCAAAAAGCCTTCTTCACCCGAGAGCTCCATCCAAGTCCACAGAAAACTCCCACTTGCTTCCAACTTGGAGTATCAAATACAAACAATCCTTCTCTGAAGCCAATAACTTCCCCACTCTGTCCTTCTATGTCCATATTCACTCTTTGCTTCAGCATCTTTCATTAAACCACTGCAAGCAATGCAACATTCCATGTACCTGCACCAGACAGTCCACTAAAATACAGGTCCAGTCATTCCTGCACAGGGTTGAAGGTGAGGCATGACAGCAAGGAAGAAGGCTCAGTTCCAAGCACAAGAGACACATGGACCACAACATCTACTGTTTGCGGGACATCTCTTAGTAAAAAAATATCCACCTTACTACAGCGGTGAGTGTCCCCGCCTCTCACATGGGGTTCGATTCCTGCCAGGGAGGCAGTGGTGACGTTTAGGAGTTGGACTCAATGATCGTTGTGGGTCCCTTCCAACTCAGAATATCCTGTGATTCTGTGAAAAAGATGGGAGCTGGGGACACTGACATCAGGCCTAAATGTTTACCCTGAGTGCCGGAGTACAGAGAAAAGGAATGGGAAGCTTCTTGCACTAAATTACAGGTCTGAACATCAGTGATAGTACCCCCACTCAATGAAAACTTGTAAGGACCTGCCCAAATATGCACATATTCATTTTGAAATAAAAAGAACAAATTTGTGAACATAAAGGTTTTAAATTGTTGATTGGAAGATTTGCATCTAGACAGAGTATTGTTTTCTTCTCCTGGCTCCCTGTATAGCAAAACAGAAAAATTATGTATAATTAAAACAGAAACAGTATCAATTAGCTGTGATTCTCCGAGCTGTGGAAACAGTAAACCAATGAGGAAAGGCTGTTCTTGTCCTCTGGCAGCCACTTCATGTCAAGATTATTCTGAAGATATCTTAAATTCACTTAAGCATGAACTATGCAAACAAAATTTAAAGGAAACCAGGGCAGGTGGGGGGTTATTTACTAGCCAGTGCAATACTCAATCAAACATATCCTGAGGAATTAACTTGATTGCCAGTACTTGAGCTCATTTCATTAACATTATATCCTTGTTCTCCTTGAAATATGCCTCTGAAGTTTAAAGACTAATCTAGATAGGGACAGGATTATCTTTTACCACTATAGAAATTGTTCTTTGGGTTAACATTTTTAGATACATCTGGAAAAACAATACACGAAAGGACAGCAAAAGTTAACAATTTATAATATCCAATCACACACAAAATGAGGATCTTAAAAACAGCCAGATGCCACAAAAATGCTGCCTGTAAGTCCCATTGCACAATTACAATTTTAATTCTGATACAAAGAAGCATTTTATTCCATCTTAAAAAGCACCCCCAAAAATAAAAAACATGAAAGGGACCACACAAAACACACTTTTTCCTACAGACTTATTTTCTCCTTTGAGATACTGCTAAGTCAGAAATTGCATCAATTAAATCTATTAAGTCCCCATAAGAAGTGCTTGCTTGCCGTTATTTAAGTCGTATACAGAATACACAGATCAACAACAACTAATACTCCTGTTTTAAATCAGTGTACATGAGTTTATATTAGTATACATGAGGACAGAGTTGGACCTGAACTTGATGTAGTTCCAGTAGTTCTCATTCATAAGAAGAACTGCTGCCACATATAGGAGATAATTTAACATTTTCTGGTGCAAATCCTACATCTCAACTCAGATTTCCATAAGCCAGTCATTCACTAGACAGAATCACAGAATTAACAAGGTTGGAATAGACCTCTGAGATCATCAAGTCCAACCTATTACTTAACAACATCACACATCTAAGCCATGGTACTAAGTGCCTCATCAAGCCTCTTTTTAAACACTTCCAGGAGCAGTGACTCCACCACCTCCCCTGGCAGCCCGTTCCAACGGCCAATCACTCTTACAGTGAAAAACTTCTTTCTGACATTCAACCTAAGCTTTCCCTGATGTAGCTTGAGATTGTGTCACAGGTTCACAGGTTATTCTGAGTTGGAAGGGAGCCACAGGACCATCTAGTCCAACTCCCAAGCGAACGCCCACACAGGGATCAGGCCCATAAACGTGGAACCACGGGCACCACGCTCCATCCATCTAAGCCTCCCACCCATCTAGACCATGTCACTGAGCTCCTCATCAAGTCTTCTCTTAAACACCTCCAGGGATAGTGACTCCACCACCACCCTGGGCAGACCATTCCAATGAGAGATCACATCAAGGTTAGTCCAATACCATGTGTCCTGCCCATTCTCTACCATAGTGTGACTCTGTTGGCCTTCCTCCAGGCAGAGAACATGCCACTTCTGTACCACCTGCCAGCACCCTTTCAAACTATTTGTTGAGTAGTTATTTGTGAATAAATCTTTTAGTGCTGACACATTTTATAAGTTATCTGAAGATAATTAGCAAATAGGGAAAAAATACAATTGCGTAGTAGAATAATTCATTGCTAATTATTCTCTCAGGTCTAAGCGAGCTGCTGACCTTCTCAATACATTTCTTTTGGTTAAATGAGTACAAACAGATGCTGACCTTCATGAAAATAGAGCTGATATATTTCCTGACGAAACACAAATGAGATTCTAAAGACATGACCAAACATATCTCAACGAGTTGCACATTAGTCATCAAGAGCACTTTCCGAAGTGCTTACTGGTTCTGATGCTCTGTGTTTTGGAGAGGGGTAAATGGCACATAACACCTCTGACAACTCAAGTACAGTGGTATTGGACTAGAGCAACTGAAGACCCAAGGACATAAATCGAGTAGGTGTTTCAGATCATTTCAGTCATTGTTTTGCACATGGGGGTTTGTTTTGTCAAGACAGCTTCTGGACCATTGTTACTCATCATTTGCATCAAGTTTTAAACTGGGGACAGCAAGAATTGAGAGTTTGAAACGTGACACCACATATCACAATTTAATGAGGTCTCTAGGGCTACTTGCAACACAGCCTCATTTCCCCTGCTCATACAGACACACTCAGATGGTGAATCAGAACCAAGAGCATCTTGCAAAGCACCCCAGGGCTTTATTTAAAGGAAAAAACCCTGCAATTTGTCAAAGACACTACTGCTCCCTGGAAAGAATGAGATAGTCTTTCTGAATATTTGTGTTTGTGGAGACTTAGAGATCCTTGTCAGGAGTGGAAAATGGAATCGTTCTGGTTTTTAATCCTGAGAAGCAAGTCATTTTAACAGCAAGGTTTCTACAAAATCATTTTTCTTGACCTGAAAGGGTACACACATACAGCCTCCAACAGATGTGAAAAGCAGTTAAGTCAGTATAGATACTCCATTCAAGGCCCTCCTGAACAGAGATGCCAGTGCTACATAAAGACAGCTATTCATGGCATCCTCTTAGAGCAACTTCACCCATCCAACTTGGACATTATTCACAGCAGCTAAACTCAGAAACACAAGTTTCCTCTGCAGTACCCGGAGCAGGGAGGCTGACCAAGCACAGCTCTGAATACCTATGCTAGACTAGGATGGGATGGGTGAGGACCACTGCTCCCTATCAAGCACTTCTTGAGGCACGATTTAGTGACCTGTTTGTGACACACCTCACGGAAGAAAAACAGTTTAAATGCTTTATGATGGGCTTCATTTCCCAGGTAACAGGGCTACAATCAGGTGATTTAGGTGCTTCAAAATAAAATGACCAAAGTACCATGTTTTAGCCTTATAAATGGCTGATGAGGTGAAGAAAGAATCATAATTACAATAATAATTTTTTTCTTTTAATCTTTAAAGATGAACTGACCAAAATCAGTCACCACAAGTCCAGGTCCCAGTTTCCTTCTTAGAAGGCTTCTCAATCCTGCATTCATTACTCTTCTCATATATTCATTTGTGCAGACACAAAATTGAAGTGTTGAAAGCACTAAGTAACTTTGACCTAGCATAGAAATCATTAATTACAGAAGAGAGACTAAGCTTCATCTTTCCACTTTCACAGCTCCACCTCCCTGCAGGATCTGCTGCTGTGATACACACATAACCTACAGTAGGTCCCTCGTTTTTGATTCAAGAGCCTATGCCACTGCCAATGCACCACAAAGAAAGAGTTGTAAGGGTTAGTAACACTATCAAATTCCACAACACTATGATGGCTGGAAATTCAATAGTTAAGACACAACTGGAAAAGACAACTGAACATTTGGATGTCTAGAAAAGGCATTTTATGTCTTATACTGCAAAGGAAAGCAATCAAAGCCTTAAGGTCTTCATCATTTAGCCCCACACATTGTTTTGACTCTGGGCATTATAAAATCAACCCCATCCATGGAGGGTTGGATTCCTCATCCAGAGCTCTGCAAACCATGATATTTCACAGAAAAAGAAGAGCTAAATAAACAGAAGAACAAATCCCAACAGTTCCCCAAGCAGGGAAAAACCTTTCCTAGCAAGCAGGAGTGAAGCTTGACATATGTTCTGACAAGAGTCAGAACACTCTAACCATCAAAAGCAACCCTTCTTTCCTGAAGAGCCACAAAGATAGCAATGAATGAAGCAATCCCTGTACCAAGAAGTGGTTGCTGTGTCCATACATGACCTTATTGATAAAAAAACCTAACAAAGAAAGAAACAAAAAGAACAGGGTTTTTTTTCTTCTTTTAAGTAAAGCTCTCCTCTGCTGAGCTGTCCCTCATTACTCAAATACCTTCGGTACCATCTTTCTTACCAAGGTTACACTCAAGGAACTGGAAGGGACTAGATAGCAGTTCTTTCATGCAAAAATTGTTCTGGAAAAGGTGTCTACATTGTCTAAATATAGGTATTTATATGCAATGATCAAGTTATCCCTCAGTCTGTTTCTGATACACTGAATACATTAAGCTCTTTATATCTCACTTCATAAACAGATTTTCTAGCACCCTCCCCGTTTTGCTGCCCTTCTCTTGGACCTATTTGCACCTCAGCCTGATTCTGCTAAGAGATGGGCTACAATCCTTTTGACATGAACTTGACGGTTAGAGATAAAAGGAAAAAAAACCATCAAGAATATAGGAAGTTAATTCCTCTGCAGGCATGATATTTGTATGACTATTTGCCAGTTTTGACAACAAAGTCCCTTTCACAGTTTAGGTACAAGTTATCATCTGTTGCTCTATATTCTCAGAATATTAGCAAGCAAATGTCTGCGTAGCACATTTAGCTGGAACAGAAGGAATTGCAAAGGTTGAGAAGAGCCTAGATCGCCCAAGCACCATGAGTGAGCACATCACATAGTACTTTGAACATCAGCCAGTCAGACTATGTTAAGTTGAAGCACGGGAAGAACAGCAGTCTTACTTGAAAGTACTAAAATAAAAACCATTGTAATTTTTACTTCAGCAGGTGAAACACTAACTCTTAAGTTGAAGACAGAACAGAAAAACACACAGAAAAGAGTTTCTCCTACTGAAAAAAAGCAAAACGACTTATTCTCCAGAAACTTGCATCTTCCTCACCAGCAAATTTTAGCAAAAGTATGAATGAGGAAGGCACCCCTTCACCATTTCAGGAACTTAAGAAAAAAATCAATAATTCCTTTAAAAACAAACACTTAGCTAGGACTAAAACTCAGTTTGCTTCCCCTAGTCACAATGCAGAAAGCCACCGTACTTTCTGCAGCGAATAGTAATGAAGCTCCTCGCATAAGTTCCTGTCTAGTTCATTGTAGACTTCTGTGATCCCAAAACAAATAGTTTTCAAATGGAAACAGCTGCAGAAGTGTCAGAACTCACATTTCTTCACTCTCTTTTCTCCTTGCTTTTATCTAACTAATAGGAGATGCGAGCACTTGCAGTGCCTGATCTTTTGAGACTATTCACTTCACTTTTATTTTCTTTTGTTCCCTTTCATGTTCTGTTTGCATATACCTTATTGTGTGCAGAGCCAGCTTAAAAGGCCTTGGAAGAGAAGGCTAAATTCCACTTTTGCCTTCATGTAAATGCTGTTACCTCTGGAGATACCAAATTCAACTTTTGCAGTAACATCAGAGAAAACATAGGAGGAAGGGCTTTCAAGGAAGCTGGGTTTGACCAAAACTCGGTAATTAGTGAACTTTAGGAGTGAATATAAGAATATAAGGTCTGTGGTGGGATATGCAAGTGGGAAGCTGAGAGTAACTGAATATTTTGAGGCTGGAAAGAGACTCAGGAGCTACAAGGGTCAAGTTGACCGTGGGCTTTCTGAAAGTATCTTTTTCTGTCTTCCTATCTTGCCATCTCTCTAGTCTCTGTAAGCACTTTCCTTGCTTCCATCCCTTTTCCTCTTATACCTCTCCTTGAGACAAAGCAGGAGAAGCCCAAGGGGTATTTTGAAGTACTGGATATCAGCATTTTTACATCTTCTAGCTGTCAACCCCTTCACATACACCCACCTCCTCATGGCAGTGGTCAAGACTCAAGCAAGTACAAGGCAGGGATGAGGTTCCCATTTTGCAGGGGCAAGGCAGACAAGCACTTCTTGGGGACCACAAAGACCATATACGCAGTTTGGGTGCTGCACCTGTGATGGTGAATGCCATGCTGAGTCAGAGAGAAAGGAGGGTAGATACAGCCAAATATATAAGGACTGCTGGGGATCAGCCATGCCTCAGTGATGCTGGATTCTGCTCTCTATTAATAGGGCAGCAGCTTCCTGCTCCTGCAGGAGTAAGAGATGCTTTGAAGTAAAATCAGCTTTTCCGGAGACTGATCAAAATAGAAACCCAAGCTGCCTAAATCTGCAATGGAAATTTCAATCAACACCAAGTTTTTAAATAAAATTTGGACTCTATTCTGGTTCAAAATGAATTGAATAAAGAAATCAGATACACAAATAGGGCTTTTGGTCAGCTTTTGCTCTACACTTGCTCTAATAAAACTTCCTGTAAAATGAGCATTAACTCTAAGATATCCCAAGTCCTCGCCCATGCTGAGACACTGCCAAAGACACTGGCAATCAGCCCAAAGAAAATAAAGAATCACTAGGTATTTTGTACAGGTAGAGACCCCCCTCCTCTGGCTCTGACAACTCCCAGTCTGCAAAATTCAGCCTACCAAAGAGTTAATGTTCAATGGGCCAATAAAGTGTGATTGATTCATTGATAACACATCCTGCCTTTGGGAGAGGGAAGAAGCCATCTCCAGAGACAAGCAAGGCAATTGTTTGCTGTCCCTGGTGCCCGCAGAGTGCCCCACGGTAACCCCTGAGCTCTGGAATACTCACGTTGGTTATTTCGAAGCGGGGTGCAGAGCTGTGCTTTCCCATGGCTGCCACTAATGACTTGCAGCTGTTGCTAATCCGTGCCTCTGATTTCTTTTGATTGCTGTGTGTATGGATGCCTGTGGTAAACAGGCATCTGCCAGGTGCCAGCACAATCGGGGGGGAAAACATAAAAAGTTCCCTGTTTCAAATTCAATGTGACATTGTGCTTGTCTAGAGGCAGCCGATTAACTATTTAAGGGAAACAGTTTCCTGGGCTCTTCTCCGGCCTCTTGGCTATGTAGGAGATTCTCATGCTTTTCAGTGACAGTAATATTCCAGCCCTAGATGTAGGAAATAGCCACAGGGAGAAGCTGGTGTCTACAGAAACTGTCCCAGCCTTACAAAAGCCCATGACACACAAGTTTGGCTCTGCTGTCCCAGAGACCAAGGGCTCTCTGGCTCAGCTCTTTCCTCCCCCCGCCAGGCACAGCACCCCAGAGCTACAGGAGAACCTCCGCTCCCATATGAGATTCGGGCTGGCCTTAACCTGCTGCCCCTTCCTCATATGACATGGAAGGGCAGCAAAGCACCTCAGCTCAGTTACAGGCTAAAAAGAGTGGAGCAGAGGCTTCATTAGAAGCCCATTAGTGAAATGTATGTCTTGCTGGAAGCAAGGGCTAATATTGGATTTTCCAGAAGGAAGCACAAGGGTCTCACAACAAGAAATGTCCCTGGAAGTATTTCCCCAGGGAGCTGCTGTAGTATGAACTGTTTCTAGCCCTAGAATTTGTCTCAGCCTCAGAGCCACTCCAGGCAATTTCTTTGGGTGTTCCTGATTCCACTCCTGTCACAGCAACCACTGAAGATGTCACACAGCTGCTCCTTGCCTCCATCCATCATCCTTCCTCCTGGTAGCAAGTAATTATTCCCAGCTGTTCATTACCCACAACCATCACACCTGACCCATATCGTTTGCCTTTCATTTGCACCTCAGGCGCAGACAGAAAAGCCTCAGAGAGGACCTGGTTATATGCCAGTGCTAGGGAAAAGGGTAACCTACTCTCTCAAAAACTGCTTTTGTGGTTGCATTTAAGGGGCAGCAATGAGTTGAAGGCACAAATCTGGAGCATTCATTGGTGTTCCCAGCACTGGCTTATTTTGCTTTCCCTGCCTGCTTTGGCTAGCCTTCAGGCTCGGGAGGTTGTGGAACACCTGGGGCACAGCAAATGACATAATTCCTTTTCTCACAACAGTGCTGGAGAAGATATTGAAGATATTTTAGGTTTGTTCTACTTGCTGTTAGAAGGAACGGAGAGCTCAGCACAGGAGAGGCCAGTGGTGGTGCACCTGAAAAGCTAGAGCGTACACGACTGCAAGGCTTCCTATGGGGAGTGTCTATGGGAACTGGGGCTGTCCAACCTGGAGAAGAGGAGACTCAGAGCTGACCTGATTGCTGTTTACAACTACCTGAGGGGAGGTTGCAGTCAGGTGGATGTGAATCTCTTCTCCCAGGCTGACGACACCAGAACAAGAGGACATAGCCTTAAATTATGCCAAGGGAGGTTTAGACTGGCTGTTAAGAAGAGTTTTTTCACAGAGAGAGTGATTCCTCATTGGAATGGTCTGCCCAGGGAGGTGGTGGAGTCACCATCCCTGGAGGTGTTTAAGAGAAGAATCAATGAGGAGCTCAGTGACATGGTCTAGATGGTGGGAGGCTTGGATGGATGGAGTGTGGTGCCCATGGTTCCATGTTTATGGGCCTGATCCCTGGGTGGGTGTTTGCTTGGGAGTTGGACTAGATGATCCTGTGGGTCCCTTCAACCTGTGAACCTGTGACTTACATTCTCTCAAGGAGAGTCATGGCTGTGTGTTGACATTTCAGACCTTCCCACTAGGGGAAAAAAAGGTTGAAAAGTAAAACCACGTATTTGATATCCATGAACACTTTCTACAGCCAGAACAGTTCACCTTAGCTACCAAAAAACTAGGAGTCATCTGATACATATCACTATCATAGCTGATATTATAATTTACATTTTATGTGAAGTGTTAGCTCTGACTCCTTGCAGAAAATTGGAATGGAATGCTGAGCATGCCTACCCTCCTAAAACAAGACAAATAAGATNTGCTTTTGTGGTTGCATTTAAGGGGCAGCAATGAGTTGAAGGCACAAATCTGGAGCATTCATTGGTGTTCCCAGCACTGGCTTATTTTGCTTTCCCTGCCTGCTTTGGCTAGCCTTCAGGCTCGGGAGGTTGTGGAACACCTGGGGCACAGCAAATGACATAATTCCTTTTCTCACAACAGTGCTGGAGAAGATATTGAAGATATTTTAGGTTTGTTCTACTTGCTGTTAGAAGGAACGGAGAGCTCAGCACAGGAGAGGCCAGTGGTGGTGCACCTGAAAAGCTAGAGCGTACACGACTGCAAGACTTCCTATGGGGAGTGTCTATGGGAACTGGGGCTGTCCAACCTGGAGAAGAGGAGACTCAGAGCTGACCTGATTGCTGTTTACAACTACCTGAGGGGAGGTTGCAGTCAGGTGGATGTGAATCTCTTCTCCCAGGCTGACGACACCAGAACAAGAGGACATAGCCTTAAATTATGCCAAGGGAGGTTTAGACTGGCTGTTAAGAAGAGTTTTTTCACAGAGAGAGTGATTCCTCATTGGAATGGTCTGCCCAGGGAGGTGGTGGAGTCACCATCCCTGGAGGTGTTTAAGAGAAGAATCAATGAGGAGCTCAGTGACATGGTCTAGATGGTGGGAGGCTTGGATGGATGGAGTGTGGTGCCCATGGTTCCATGTTTATGGGCCTGATCCCTGGGTGGGTGTTTGCTTGGGAGTTGGACTAGATGATCCTGTGGGTCCCTTCAACCTGTGAACCTGTGACTTACATTCTCTCAAGGAGAGTCATGGCTGTGTGTTGACATTTCAGACCTTCCCACTAGGGGAAAAAAAGGTTGAAAAGTAAAACCACGTATTTGATATCCATGAACACTTTCTACAGCCAGAACAGTTCACCTTAGCTACCAAAAAACTAGGAGTCATCTGATACATATCACTATCATAGCTGATATTATAATTTACATTTTATGTGAAGTGTTAGCTCTGACTCCTTGCAGAAAATTGGAATGGAATGCTGAGCATGCCTACCCTCCTAAAACAAGACAAATAAGATGCCTCAGAAGTCAAAGGGCTCACACTTAAAAAGGGTAGGGCTGAGTTTGGTTTCAGAAAGCCAGGACAGCAGAACAAGTTGGAGATAAGCAGATCCAGCCACAGAAGGAAAAAGGCCCTTTATAGTTATGTGGTGGTACACAGACCATTGGAGTAGCAGAGAACACGCACAGCATCTGCAAAATAACTACGACATTAGATCTAGTCAGCACAGATTCAGGAGAGGTAGGTCCTGCCTGACCAACCTGATCTTCTTTTATGATCTGGTGACTTGCCTGGTTGACAATAGAAAGGCCGTGGTTGTTGTGTACTTGGATCTTAGCAAAGTCTTTGACACGGTTTCCCATGGTAAGGTTTAGAAGAAACTTTCAGAGAGTGGATTGGATAGGAG